>VWZT01012012.1:0-52733 GCA_013397055.1 Pachycephala philippinensis
GCAGCAAAAGGGGAAGAAAAAAATAAATTCTTTTTACCCCCAAAAACTACAAAAGAATTGCTTGTAAAAGCTCAGGAAAAGTCCACAAAAATAAATGTGGAATCCACAATACTGAGCTTTGGGGCAGAAACGATAGTGATACAAAACACTTCCAAGCTTTTGCTCGAAATCAAATCCTTCACACAGTACAAGGTAATTCACGTAAGACTCAGCAGTAAAGCCCTATACGCTCTGGTTCAACCTTCCTGTGGAATCCACATAGACATTACAGACACAGTGCAATGGGCCAGATTTATAGTTTTACACTTATTCTTTCTTGCCCCTCACCCTGGAACACCCAGCACTGCTCAGTGCTTACACATTAGCTCATATTTAAAGCCATTGGCTACAGAACTCCTGCTGACTCCGTATCTTCTGACTGCTCAGGGCTTTATAAAAGCCAGGCCAGCTTGGCCCTGTGAAGGAAAAAGCTCACACGTAAACACTGAGGCATGGCTGTGCATCACTGCTGGCAATTGCTCACAATTCCTGGCACAACAGCTACACTATGCTTTCATATTTGCTTTCCTGTAATTCTCAGACAAACTGGAAATTGCACAAAAATAAATAGGTTGAAAGTCCCAGCCTAAATATGTTAATATAAGTACTTGTCACTGCAATTCATCTGTACTGCCCTATACACTACCAAGACTTCTGGGTGTGAGAGCTGGACAGAGGAGGCATAATTGCCAAAGATAAAGGTCTGAAAGGAAACAATTTCAAGAAAACAGTTGTTTCAGGCCTTAATTTACACAAAAGGTCACCAGCAGTTTATTTCCCCCCCTTATATATCACCTTTAGACAACCAAAGAGTTAAGGCAGACATCCAGGAAGCTGGCTAGCCAACATACAAAGTACTTTAAAAAGAGCAGAGAGGCCAATATGCTTGTATTTACAATATTTTGTGACCCTAACCTACTCATCATGTTTTATTATTTCCTCATTTTATAGCTCTGCTCTTTCACAGGAGCCAGCAGCCAACATTTCTTCTCCACTGGCCAAAGGAGCAGCCAAGTGTCTCCTTCACAGCCAATATCAGTTACTGAGCCACAAGCAGCCAATATGAGGCTGTGAATGCACAAGGCAGCAGCTGATGCCCTTCTACTGGAAAATTAGACTTGGGTTTTAGGCACCTAAGGATTTTTTTCCTATCAACTTAATTCATTCTGTGAGCCTATTTGAAATGATTTGATCAAATTTGGATTTAAATTAGGGCAACCAGTGGAACTATGCCGATTTACGCCAGCTGAGGAACTGTCTGTATTTTATTACTACATTCTCTTTCTTTTGTGTGAGAATAAACAGAAAAGAATTCTTGCCCAAAGAATGCAAAATAGCTTTGTGTAGTTCCAAGGCCAAATAGAAGGATGAGTGCTGAAATCAGAAGCTCTAATTTAAAAAGCCTTGACAAAACAATGATGATTTTACCTAGTGTGGGAATCTGCACATCTCAGTAGAAGGTGTTCAAAGCCCAGCAAGAAGCATCGCTTAAATGTAAAACTAATCAAGAGTTTTCACATGGTGCATTCACTTACAACCCTGTGTAAACAGCAGTCACAGCTCTTGGATTCCTTCACTTGATGCCTCTACAAGCAACCAAACCTTTGGTAGCTAAAACGTACAGGATGGTAATGGTTCACTCCCATTTTCTGAGAACAGTACATTGGTTCACCCTTTACAAGACTTTCATCCCTAGCAATGACTGACTCTTCTCCTTGTGACATCGTTCCTGGACACAGCTGTCATGGAAAGGGGAAAACAGCATGTTAAGCCTATTAGAGTCCATCTTACCTGAATTCCTAGTCAAATAATGCCTAGAGACCCACATTTAAAGACCATCTCACCTCAAAGTTTTATGGTCACATCTGTGAAAAGAACTACTGTAAACTTAGGGGATGGATCACTAGAGGATCCACAGGTTTTGTTCTTAGAGGAATTTTGGGAACAGGACCCTTAGGGGGGTTATTGGTAATTTAATGCTTTTCTATTTTCCCCAGTAAAATGCACCTTCATGCAGATTTGTGGTTTTAACAGCTTCTGACTACAAAAAAGTGTGGGAAGCTCTTGGGCAGCAGCAAACAGTGGAATTTCAGGCAGCCATCTGCATTTGCCTATCCCAGCCCAAAAATAAAATCAAATAGCTCTTCAGTCAATCTGGTAAATATAAAAATGGGATGACTGGATGTCTAGAGTATCTACCTTTTTCACATAAAAATTAATTAATTCTGCTTTGAATACCAGCAACACCAGCTTTATCCCTAAACCATAAGGAACACAACTCCCTTGCATCTAAGAGCACAGGTTAAAACCTACCCTACAAGTTACTGAGATCCTATTTTACCTGTTGTGCTTTTAACTGGTGTCCTTTTTATTTTTCTCTTTTGTTTTAGTGAAAAAGCAGACCTGTTAACAGTTCATTCACAACCAGCATTGAATATGTAAAACCAGTAGTAGACCAACTTTAAGGGTAAAGTCTGAACATACCACTTCTGTGACCTTTAAAGTCTCCACTGGCCCAAAATCAAGAAGCACAATTTGATTTTTCACCTTGGAACTCCTTGAGTACAAACAGCACGGAATCTTGAGCGTTTCAGGGGGGCTATAGTTGATCATTTGCAAAGATCATAAATGATGAGGGGGGGATTAAGGCGTACAGCTAAGGGGTGCAAAAAATTGCGGAAAAGACCATTCTAGAATAGACATTAAATAGGAATGAAAATTAATTAGAGTAACTAATCATGCATAAAGCACCACAACTTGTCACCCCAGCTCCACACAGTCTGGCAGTAGGGATGGGGGCTTGGGAACAGCCATGATTCATGTACACTGTAATAGTGTCCTGAAACTACTGGCAACAGCAGAAGCACAACAAAACAAGCAACACCACTCAGCTAAATACGCCATTACAATGCATGCACAGTTGTTTTATTATGCACAGGCAGTAGATTAGTACACATGACCTAATAATGCACAATTAGGTTCACTTCAGAAACAAAAACAGACGGGCAATGTGGATGTTCACAGAAACTGCACAAGCAATGAAAACTTTCGTGCACGGGAAAACTGGACAAACCTTGCCCTATGACAGATGAAGCACACGGATAAAAACAGACTGATATTTTCCCTCACCACATGTCAGGGGATAAAACGTGTTATAAAATCTTCCATTTCTTGATTACACATGACCATGAATACCAGCTTGTTGTAATTAAAAGGATGGAACATCAGCATTTAACAAGGTTTAGAAAAACTGCTTAGGAGGGAAGTTCCATTTACCCTTCTGTAATACGCCACTTACAACAGCACAAGAACCCCATATCACACATGAAACTCATGTTTTTCAGTGCTGCTGAATGGGGCACCCAGCATATTTTTTAAGTTCTGCCCAGATTAAAATAGTGGGCGAGATAATGCAATGTCTACATCAGCTACCTGGCCATGGACTGGCTGCACTCCCTCTGCTGCCATGGGGCTGCAGCAGCTGTCCCCAGGTGGTTCTGTCTAAAATGGTTCCTCTAGAGCAGAATAAAAGGTGCCTCCAGGAGGCTGTAATCAGCCACCAGCCTGGCCATAAATATTTGCTGTGCATTGTGTACAGTCATTTATCATCACTTCCTACACTAATCATGTTCATCACGTGAGCCTGTTTTCAGGCCTTCAGTCTACCATTAAAGTTTCCCTTGTCCTCAGATCTGATAAACTTTTTCCTTTTACTATCTTATTCCCCCGCCCCAGATAAATGGTTTCAGGGGTTTGACAGTGTTGGTAACTGAAAAGAGCTTAATTTAATGTATAATTTTGTGCTTACACTATTCAAAAGGAACTTTGATAAATAATAAAAGCAGACACAGACCACATAAAGCACTTATTTTAAATCTTTTTTAAAAGAAAATAGAATTAAGACAATATTCACAAATTAACCACAGGCTGAAAGCCAGGTCTTCTGCAGCTGGTACATTTAGTGTCATCCACCTTCAAAAAGATCCAGACCCTCGTGAGTCATGTTTCCAACACTCAGGAAGCAGTTAGAAATGTCATCATTGTTCACATGTGTTTGGAGATGTTACTAGAGTAATTGAACCACTTTTTCAAACTTCTTACCAAAAAGCTAAACCAAGAATCTCGAATAGTAGCTTGAAATAAGGCTGACAGTCCTTTAATATTAATATCGGATATTAAGATGCACAATGAAAGCTGAAAAACTGAAAACACCAGTGCTTCCTTTTAAGAGCAAGAGAGCTGACTCCACTGAAACATAACTCATGTTACCAGTTCCGCAGTCAACAAGTAATGTTTGCAACTCAACACTCTGAAGATGGGATTAGGAAGCAAATCTTCAAGTACTAATTCCCTCTCTACCCTTCATTTCCGGCAATTCACCCAGGTGCATATGGCAAGCACAAAACAGGGTAACCAAACACCCAGAGCTGGTGGCCAGGAAGCAGACCATCACCATCAACCGAGCAAAGTCCTACTTCTCCAACCTCAACACACACAAAACTGAGATTTAGCCATGACAGTGTCATTGTTTCAGGAATATCTAAGCCCTCAGCCTCAGTCCTGATGGCACTGGGTTCTGCAGATTAACAGCACGGGTGAGGTAAATCAATTATCTACCACATAGTTAGTCAAGCTTACATGTACATAAAGATGTTCATGTATATTTACAGAAATACACTGGCATAGCCTCTCTCATCAGCAACAAATTACAAGCACTCAGTGCAAGGAAAGGAGAGTTGGCATGATTCTGCTGCACGTTAGAATAGCCCCAGGATTCCTGCAGCACATCAGCCTGTAAGAGCACCCTAAGACCATGATATCCTGGGTCAAATGGCTTGGTACAGAGCACATACCACCTTCTGGCCCATAAACCCTCCCTTGGGTTCCTGAGAGTCCACTGCTTCCATGCACAGCCCAGAGGGCAGCTGCAGTTACACTCACTGACTCAGCCACCTGCTGAGTTTATTTCTCCAGTACATTTTTTAAACAGAAAAACAAGAACAAAGACATTTAAAAGCATGCACACATTTGAATAAAGACAAACATTAAAGTCAGAGCAGACAGACAATTATGAACTAAAACTGCTACTTGGTTCTTTCTGCAACTCATAGCAGCAGCACTCCTTCCTTCCTCTTCCAGAACTCCTCTCTACATCAGATGGATGATTACTTAGATTCATTTATTTAATTTACTGCTCCTTCCTCTTGCAAAGGAGACAAAAATCAAGCAGACAGCGATCAAAGACTTTAAAAGATCAGCAGCCAGGAGGACATGTCTATTTTATCCTCCCTTTTCTCCACCCATTCCAGAATAAATTGCAGAGGCTTACTGAGAACCAAAAGGAACTGGGACTCTCTGGTTGCTTCTGACCCTTTAATTAGAGCAGCAGAGTAGAAATAAATAAACCCTGCCTTCTACCTTCATGACCTTTGATTTCTGACACTGCAAGACACTCTGAAGGAACATTTTAATAACAAAACTCCTCTTCTGAGAGAGGAAGAGAGCCTGTTCTTCCCCTCCTGGTACAGTAGGTTTTTTAGAGATGAGACTGTGGAACATTTCTGTTCAGCAAATATCTCTATATTACACTACTGCTCTTTGGTTAAAAGGGGTGTTTCAGAGTCTGAAAGAAACTGCATCTGAATGTTACTGTGACAGATGTGCTAAATGTAGTGAGCAACTGGTTCTCACTTTCATAATGAAAAAAATCAAGGCAGAACTTCAAATTAACTCAACACAAACTATCCCATAATATTAGAGGAAGAACAAGTTTTAAAATTACTTCTGGTTCAATTTCAAAGTGAACACTTCTGCTTAAATTTGGATGTAACCCTGTCAAGCTTCTCTTTGTTATTAACTATTATTGTTGCAAATTTTTAAACCAATAATGCCAATTTTAAATAAATTGGAAAAATCTTTACATGTAAAAATTCTCAGCTAGATGAAATCACCAACTATAATCCAAATTTTTGATAGTTTTAGTTAATTTGGTTGGATTTTCAGTATATTTGATGGTTTTTAAAAGCAAATCAACACAACCTTACATAAAAACTTGTTTTCAGACTTTCCTTTAAACTGCAATTTTACTGGCCTCTCTTTTCAGACAAAACCTCTATCAGAACAATAAAAACAGGCAGATCCTCAAGCTGGTATAATCTAAAGGAACTTCTCTGGCTGGTAGATTTTCACTAGACAGATTCTGGCATTTCATTTGAGTGGCAAACTTTGCATTTATGATTACTTCAGAAAACATATTTTGTAGAAGAGTATACATTACTTATTTTAAAAGAAACAGCTATAATCACCTGGCATAGTTCTTCCAAGTGTACTAATCCGATACCTTTTCAGTAGCAGTTGGGTGGGTTTTGTTATATCCTAGAGGCTCAGGCACAAGCAGTGATGAACACACCAGACCCATGGCCAGCAGCAGAAGCAGTGATTTCAGGAGACCCCTCCCCATCAGTTTGGATCAGACAATGATTTTGCCCAATAATCTTATCCTTCCCTCTCTGCCTCCCTGCAAATCCTGACCTATGATATATTTTAAGTCTATCATTTAGGAAATTTCTTTTAATTATTTGGGCATCTTTATTGTCAACATAGTGCAGGAATAACAGTAAAGCTTCATTTCTCACACAGCCATCCAAGAAGGGTCCTTTTTCAAAGGAAATAGTCCTCCATTCCTCTCAGCAACACAAGAAAATCTCCCTGAGAAGCTTCCTGCTATTCTGCAGGCTGTCTGAAAAGCAGGGGAATTGCTGCTTTAAATATGCCTCTCAGGCTCCATTGTTATCAGCATCCAAGTTCTTTCTTTGCCCATTTTCCTCTCACCTTTTGCTGCTTGTATTTCCTCAGGCATAAATTTCTTGCTTTTTTGAAAGCAGATATCTACCCACTTCATGAGAGAGAATTTTTTAGGGGTAGAAAAATGAATACAGAGAAAAGTCACCACAAGTTTTACATGTGTTAGTGGAACTTGAAGACTTGATGGGTTCACTTTTCTTCTGTATATCCACACCTTCATTTTACAATAGACAGACTCATGGTAAGGAAGTAAGGCTCCATGTAATTCCCTTTCCTGCTGGTAGCACCCCATGAAGCCTTGAGAGATATTTAGTCTGTTTTAAACACACCATATCCTCCCAAGGTGCCAGAAAACTTAACTTTTGTTGTTATTAAAATCACTTATTCTCAAACGTCCTTTTGTTCATTCTCAAACACTGAAATGAAGAGGGATAAAAATGGAGGTAAATACTACTGGTTTTAGTTTTCATTGCTTTGAAACTGAGATTTATACCTCTGTTATAATTCTTTGGACACATGTTAATTATTTGCATTTAAAAGTCATGGATGTGTTGATGCGGCTTTCATATGAAACAGTAAAATAAAGCAAGTCACAGATCCTTTAATTTGCTGACAGATTAAATAGACATTCAGGTATAGTAGGACATAACGTAGATTTAATACCCCTGCTCTATTTCCAGTTTCACCAAACTCAGCTGAGTTACTGGCTGTTGTAAAGCAACTGCCTAGTCTGAATAACCACAAATGTTTTAAGGACTGATAGGTGCCAAAAAAATGTTCTCTTCCATGAAAGAAATGATTTTGCTATCTGAACGACCAGTTTCTCTGCAAGTCCTACACAAAAACAGCCCAGATGTACTTTGTAGCTAGCATCTGATTCACACTGCATTTTCACCTTGGTAAAAAATACAAGATCAAAAGAGCAAAGCCAAGGGGTATAATTTTCTCCTCGTTTGTCACATCCCAAAATGTTAAGTACACGTTCTTTTCCAGCAACCCCCATACGAAAGGATAAAATGAAAAGCAGTGAACTTCAGTCTACTAAATGTCACCCCAAAATAGGTAATTACCATATGAACATTAAACTGATGCACTCCTCTCCTTACAAGGTTCCTTTTTACTATCTAAAGATATTACCAGATCTTAATTGATGTAAAAATGAAATCTCTTGGAGCTGCAATTCAAAGACCTCCAAAACTTCACCTACCAGCTCATTCTAAACAGTGTTGAAAAAACTGGGCCAAAATCAACCTTTAAAAGTATTCACTAAGCACACAGACACAAAGCATGTGCTAGAGCTAGGATTGCATGCAGAAATTTGAATTCGTGTCTATGCATACAACCTACACGCGTCACTTCTCAGCCAGTAATCGCTGATCTGTTCCTCTGTGGAAAGGTTTTCTGCACCCATCTGTGTCCTTGCCCCTGAGCTTCATGGTCAAGCACAGATACCTGAGTATCAGTGTGTTATAGGCTAGAGGCAAATCAAATGCCAGCAACAGGCATCAGCCGAGCAGTTCAAATCAAAACTACAGGCAAACGTAGACTGTTCATGAATTTAGCACTTGGTTCATTCACTGAGGGGAAAACAGCCATGCATTTCAGGTTCCCTAGAAGATTCATCTCTAAAAGTCAGCGTTATGAGGAGACAATATGATTTAGCTTCACTCCCAAGAAGTATCTAACAGGGAATCTCTTTTCTAGCTCCTTCATCAGAACTTTCTTAAAATACAGGAAAGGGAGAGAAATCCCTGGGGAGCTGACCGGGATCACAAGAATTGTTGCATTCATGTTACACCAGGACAGCCACGAGAGAAGTCTTAAAATTAGGTATCAAAGGAGAAAGAATGGAAAGCACTCCAGTCCAGGCAGGCTAAAGCACGAATCCATGGTACGTCACATTATTTTAGCTCAGGATGTCCTGGCCAGTTTAATTCCTATATGAACTGACACAAAGCTCATTTTTCTGCTTATGTAGCACTTAAAGTAGAGTTCATATAAAAATACACTGCTGTTGAAAGGCTGAACAAACCCTGGCATGTTTGAGATGATGATCTACATTCACTTTCAAATATTCATCTACACCCTTCCAAATACTCATCTACACCCTTCCAAAGGTAAAGCAGCCAACATGAACTATGAATGAAGAGTTTAACTTCTTTTTTTTGTAGAGCAGTTGAAGAGTCTGAGAAGTTACTTCAAAAGGAAGCAAACACTTCAAAAGCTATATAAGAACCATGATTTCAAGGTAATGCCATATTGTTGATCAGTCCAGGTAATCTCCATGTTAACATGGAGAGGTCAAATATGAAAATATACTACCATCTTTCTAAAAGATCTCTGATAAATCCATATCCTTCCATGGACTCAGGAATTTCTTTGATGCTCAATACTCAAAAGCCATAACCTGTAAATATTTTCCCAAGCCCACAGCTTCCCACTTAACTACAAATTTTCCTTAACAAGCGACTGTGAACACCTCTGTGCTCATAGTGATAAATGTGTTTCCTTGTTTCCTCTCTGCAGATTCCATGTAGGAAACATCACCAACACAGCACAAAGCTGTGAAGGAGGCATGTCACAAAGCTGCAGCTTCCAAAATGTTTCAACAGAGAAATGAGCTTTCATATTTCTATTCCAACTTGATGGTTCTTTTCTCTATTTGTGTCAAAAGACAAGCCTCATCCAGTCTCTCAGCAGACCAGTCCAAATGGCACTGCTAAGCTCACACAGGCTTCATGCACTAAGCTACCAACTCTGACATGATTTACTGTCCCTGCTCCACAGACTTCCTCTCTGCCAGAGCAGCCAGGGGAAAAATGACAGGGTTCCAGTCTGCTTGGGAGGGTTTTATTTTTCACTCCTCAGTATTCATCACTCAAGCATTTATTTGTTGCTACAATCACAGTCATCATGCTAAATCGACAGAAAACCAGGATTGCTGATTTATTCCCATAGCAGGAAGATTCAAAAGCAGCAAGCAGCACAACGTACAATTCAACAGCAGCATGTAACTTCTGCACCTAAAATTTTATGGAGAGAGTTGTCTCACGTTACCTCCCTCCCAGCTGCTACAATCCTCCCCTCTCCAAGCTCTCGGTGGGCTCCTGGGCCTCCGTTCCCTCCCATCTGCTCAAGTCAACCCTGGACCAGCACAGATCTCACAAGCACCAGCTCCATACAGACTAAGTTTTACTGGCGCTTTTCAGCATCTAAGCCGCAACTCACGGACTGATTTCATCTGAGAATACCTTGCCAGCTCCTCACTTGACTCTGCCTGAGGAGAAAGGCAGCAGCAGTTAAAAGGGTCACGATTGCCACTATTTAGCATGCACATTTTATATGCTGGAATACTTTTTGCCAAGAGTTAGTAGAGAGAGAAAAAAAAAATCCTTCCTGCAGGATGCTGGCAAGGAAAATTGCTCCCTCTACCAACTTGTTGGCATGGAATTTTTCTTTTTCCCCCCTCCTCACACCAGCACTCTCATACTGTAAATTATTCCTACAGCAGGATGCTGGCCAGACTAACACAGGCCATAAGCATCCTAAAGCTGCCCTTTTTTTAATTTGCCTGACAGTAACACTGAAATCTTTTAATGTCATCTTCATTGACTGCATTAAACATCAATAAGAATTACTTTCAATACATATCTTTTTACCTCTCTCTACCACCTTTATAGAGACAGATTTTTAGGTATATGAGCCATTCTACCATGAGGTTAAGAAATAGCTAGATTTTTTTTGTGTGTGTTTGTGTAGAGAGATGAATTGTGTACAGGGTCTGTCACTGACACATCCTGTCTGTTCAGATTAACTTTCCCCTTCAATCCAGATCCCAAACTCAATTTGGAAGTGAGAACATTCTGAGTTTGGCATCTAACACACTACAAGCCACTAGATCAGGGAAAAACAACCTCCACTTTATAATGTACTTGAAATAAAGGAGGATTTGCAAGAGCTGGCACTCACACTACTCAGACATCACATGGCACAACAGACACAGCTTCTAATTTGCAGTCCATGCTTCCTGTACCATTAGACAAGCTGCAGTGGAAGAGGGAACTACGAGTCTCAATTTTTTCTCATCTTATACCCTGAAACTGAGGCTATTGGAGCCCGCCCACAGCTTCAAAGTCTCCACACTCACATTTTCACATCCCTTAGTGTGCTGCACACTTCTTCACAGCAGGGTTTATTGGGTTAGGTTCACTAACAACTGCTGACTTTTAGGCAGCACTAGGCTTGAGACATGGGTACAGAGCCTTCTGCCTCTGACAATATCAATTGATATCTGTTTTATGAGTCTTGCACATTGAAAAATCTACCAAGGCCTCTTTTGACTTCAGACAACAGTCATGGTGATTCTAGCAGCAGCATTTCACAATCAAGGTCCTGCACGAACAGTTATTTCTGCAAGATGAAAGCAGCCTCCCTGGACAGCGAGTAACTGGCTCCCTGTAAAGTTAGTGCTCTATGCCCTTCAGATTAGGGAAACTGCAGATTTGTTTTCATTATGGGAAATAAACTGATTAGCAGATGGCTATTCATTTTTCCCCCTTCTGTCAACTCTAATAAAATATAAGTAGAAAATATAAATAGAAATCTTACTTCAATGAACATTCAAAGAGCTCTCAAAAAAAAAAAAAAATTCCTGCACATTAAGTGTACAGTTTTTTGCAAATGAAGTAAATTAATCTTTTAAAAAGGAAGTTTGTTTTTACACTTGACTGATAGCATGCGATATGATTAAAATACATTGATCTGCAAGCTTTAAAAATATGATTGAAGATTAACTTAGACATTGGACCCACTTAGCTAGGTTTTACCAACTGAGTGGATATTCTTTAGGATACACAAGTGCCATTGCTTGATTTTATTTCACCTTAGTACCTTCATCAACATGGCAAGCCACAATAGGGTGTTAAAGAATAAAAAGTCAAGCAAAAAAGTCCCACTTTCAGCTTGCCACAATCTCTTCAGGGCCAACAAGTCAGAAGCTTTTGCCTAGACTTTGGTTTCACATTTATGCAGCATGCAGTGGAATATGCTTTTGAAATAGGCAGGAAAGAGCTTCTGCAGGAGGCACTCAAGTGTGTGCTGCAAGAAGAGTTAGAGATGACCTGAGCTGCTATTCTGAATATGTTGTTCATGTTTTTCATCTCCCACCATTTCCCTGCCTGCTGTATTTAATTACAGACACTTATTTGGGGCTCCTCATGACAGACCAGGGAGGTCTCAACTGCAAGGGCCTTCCCAAGGGCAGCATAACGTGAAAAACATCTCTGCAGGGGATTTACAGGACTAGAAAAATACAGAGAAAATATTTTCTCTAAGCTGTTGGTTGGAAATCACTGCAAAGGGCAGAAATCACCATTACACTGGTGCCCACCTGTCCCAATTCAGCAGATGCTGCTTTAATGACAATGTGATCCAGCCTTGCTATAAAGTTGTACAAAAATACCACAGCATTTCAATGCATTGCTATTGTGTTCTCACAAAATTTATGCCTTCTTGATCCCCAGCTATCACCTACCCAAACTGCCACCAGCAAATACATTCTCCCAGACTCAGAGAGATTAGGGAAAGTGTAGGCTATGATAATTTCCTTCTCTTCCCAAACCCAGCAGTCAGAGCAGCAGCCCATCAGGCTCCAACAGACCAATGAAAAAAGTATGAAAAATAACTATATTGTAGTAACAAATACAAATTCAGACCAAATAGGAGACCTGTGGAGTAAGGCACACAGTCCATGAGAGCTTGCCTCTCACTGGGAATATGCCTCTAGTCAAGAAAACACTTTAACATATGTGTAAGACACATTGCAGTCACTGAGCCTTAAAATTATTAAATGCTTTCCTGAACAACAGCTTAAAGAAGAACTAAAATATTCTCCTCTGTTTTCATAGTTTCTTTCAGAAGAAGCTTCCTTGATTAGAATAATACTGTTTGTATTATAACTGACTCATGGCTTGAATTTCCTGCCATATAGAGTTTCCCCAAAGAACACCCAGAAATTATGAAGTAAGAATTTGTCCTAATGGCCATTTCCAGTCTTGCAGTAAGGCCATCAATTACTTCTTTTCTCCTAGAAAGCACATGATAAATTAGTATCTAAAAAATCCAGTCAGCTATTAAAAACACATTCTGTATATCAGAATAAGATCTAGACATTTCATTCCAACCCCAAGGTCTGGAAGGGAACTGGACACGAAGTCCACAGGGCCAGCCAGTTCCCTTCATTCCCAGTATGTTCCTGGTCATACTTCTCTGATTCTCTGCTTGGTAACGCAATCACTGTATCTCAGCTGGCAAACCCACACATCTGCTTTTCAAAGCCAGGTTTGCTCAGCTCCTACCTCAGCTAGAGTTCCAGAGCTCTCCAGGAATTACAGAGCTAAGAAAGGTTTGCCACCTTACCCCGTGACCATCCCGTGAGTGGCTGCCTAAAGCAGGCAGGTCAGAGCACTCTTCAGCCCAGGCCATCAGCAGCAGCTCCCAATCCTCCCCAAGGAGAGCTCGGAGTCTGGATCACTCAGCCACAGGGAGAAGTGCCTGCTTGTGGGACCTGGCTCACAGTCCATATTGCAAAGTATTTTCCTCATCGTATGATGCAAACCCCCCAGGGCTGCTTTATCACCACACAACGCCCTGCAATTTGCATGGCTTCTAAACTTTTAGAACTTCCTAGTTATTTCACCCCAAGAGAAAGGGTTAAAGAATTTTAAAGCCAAGAGATTGGATTTTTGCTGTGTGAAATGAATTCAACCAAACACTGCAACCCAGTGGAAGCTCCAGACCTCTTTAAATGAGCCCCTGCAGCAGATAATGTCTTTTTAATCAGTTTGATGCTCTGATAAATCGACTCTTATTTCCTAGCAGGGGAAGAAAAGGAGCAACTGAGTTGATGCTTGCTTGAAACAAAGTATTTTGAGATAGAAGCTATTTGTGTTGGTAAATGCCAGAAAGCCTCTAATTTAGAAACACAGCCAATTCCTTCCTATTTCAACTCCATAAATCTGTTTGTCTAATCCTGGGATATTTTGACGGATTTTATGATAGCCCATGTGCATATCATTCTACTTGCCTACACAGCAAAATTTGCTTGAGTACACAAAACATATAGCAACTTGTTGGGCTGAGTAATAGTAATAATCCATCTAATCACAGTCAATTCAGCTGCTGGTTGCTTATGGGCATCCTTTACACATTAATTTAAAGACTGAATAAGCAAGATCAGAGCAGCTATTTAACAAAAGCATGCTCATAAAGCTCCTCTAAGCACCCAACACTCATTTTCAGAGGCTTGTGATCTGGGAGCATGCTTTTAAAACAAGTTTACCAGCTTTAACCTTTCTGCCTGTCATCAGAAACACTCACAAGGAGAATTTTATTTCATTTCTTACTAAATGATACACATTTCTGAACACTAATTTGGGCATCGAGAAAAAGGACACATACACACAAACAACGTGGTGGGATTTTTGGTTTGTGGTTTGACTTTTTTTTTAAATAAAGCACTTATTGTGTCCACTCCCCAGTCTCAACATGCCTTATTTTCAGTCAAAATTACCCTAGTGAGGTGATGGGTAGCACAGAAGGTCTAGGGGACAGACACCATCAGTCTTTCATTAAGAAATATTTCTTTTTTAAATACATTTGAGCAGGAAAACCACACACACTAATTGGCTGAGGTTTTGGCCCATAGTGAGTGTCCAGTCTTGTTTCCAGCTGCCACAGAGCTGGCTGGCAGCAGAGGTCACCACCACAGAACAATGCCTGACGTACTCAAATAGGTCACCACTGCAAACCCTCACTGCTTAAACCTGGTGACTTGTGTGCCTTCCATTGTCAAAACAGGGAAAAAAGCAGTGCATGATCTTGTGGCTTTAGGGTGGATGTGGAGGAACTAAGGGCCAAATTACCCCGAGATGAGTGGACATTCCCAAGGGAAACAAGCACTCCCTGTCCAGTGTGTCAGGAGGTGCTACTGCAAAGCACACAGTTACTAACCGTGACTCCAGACTTACATCCAACCTATTGCCATAGGCAAACGTATTGAGAAGATCAATTAATTTGTCCCCCAAGACAACAAAATAGCAGTTTGGCTCCAGGAGAAGGTGGGCTCATTTCTTAAACTCAGCTCTAAAGGTATTAATAATCAAGCATCAGAAGTCCCCTCTGCCTTTCCAGGAGGAACATCAACAATAAATCAGAAGTGGGTTCTGTGAACACTTGAGCAGATATATAAGGGCTTAAGAAACATAATCTACTGGAAAACAAATCTCAGCATGTGCAGGACAAGAACAAGTCTTCCCAAGTTTTCCCTGGTTTTTGCTTTAAAGGCTGAGACAATGAATGCAGATAAAAATTACAAGAATGAAAACCAGATACAGGGCAAAAAGCTGTAGTGGAAATGTCAGTGACCAGAGATGCCTCTGCATGGCAGTACCTCTTCTGCAGAGTGCCTGTAACAACCCCAGCAAAATGCCATTCAAGAATCAGGCCTTTTTGTGATAGAACTGTACTGATCAGTGAATTGTTTCCCTACAGACTAAAATACCATCACAGCAGGTGGTTCAGGAAAAGCAGAGATCAGTGGAAGCCATGATGTTAAATCACAGATTGGACCAGGGTAGGGTGTTTTATTGGAACATTTGTCATGAGAGGTAGGTATGCATCAAAAGGTCACTTGTTTAGATCCAACATCACACACAAACCTAAATTTCGTATTTTCAGTTGGAAGTTGCAGTTGTATGCATTACTTTTCCCTTCTTCTAACTGGAAAAGAGATACTAGAAAAATTCCTAGTTCTTCATAGAATGCCACCTTCTTTTAAAAACACTTCTTTACACATGACTAAGGATGTGTTAAGTTCTTGACTATACTTCTAGTTAGTATAAATTTGGCTTGTCACTGTAACATTCAGTTTTTTGGTTTATAGAGCAGAGAAGTCTCTGGGCAATGAACTCTGTTGGTAGTGGCTACAAAAATTTAGAGTCTAGTTATAACACATGAAAAGTTATCGCCTTTTGATCAGTAGAGATACCATTATTACATCATTGCTATGCTGTATTGCAGCTGGGTTTCTCAAGGACGCTTATTAATCATCACAAGCTTCATAATATTCCAGTTACTATTACTGTACCACTGCAAAAGTAAACAGAGATTGAGAAACCAAGTATCTTGCCCTCAGATCCCTTAAATAGTCTGTGGCACATTCAAAGGTTTCTTTATAGCAAAGGAAGGCAGCTTAATAGCTAAGAACCAGATTGATACTTGGGAGATCTGAAGTCACTTCTTTCCCATACACCTTTTGTTTTGTGTCTGGCGTGCTTCCAAATATCTCCAGGTTCATCCTTAGTACAAGTGGGTGAAACTAATTAAACAGGAGTTAGACAAATATAGAAAGCATCAAAGTAACCCAGCCACACACAGCCCAAGCCACTGTTCGTGCAGTAATGTTGTTTTTCATCTGTAAGAAGGGAAAAATAATTCCTTTTTTAATCGCCAACTGCTTAGTCTTAGACAATAGGAGCTAAAGCACAGATTAATCCAAGGAGATTACATACCACCCCCAGTGTAGGTACACAAAGCAGCTTATTCCACCTATCCTTTCAACAGAAAATGACTTCATATCAAGGCAGTTTGGAAGCCCCAAGAATGTGGGCAAGTTTGTGCTAGTGCACTGTAGCGTCACATCATGGCTTGCTGCTCATGCCTATCAGTGCCATGTGGACTGTCCTACATCCCTTGGTGAGTGTGCAGCTGCTTCTTGGCAGCAGAGGCATTGGGACACACAAGGAAATATGCAGGAGGCTCTGCAGGAAGGCTTGTAAATGCTGGTGGGACTCAACTAACCTCTTCCAGCAGAGAGAAGAGAAGCTTTAGGATAAAGGTTCATCCCTGTGTGCTTCAGCAGCAGTGCCACCACCCCACCTGACACTAACGGGGGAAACAATCTACAGAAGCAGCAATATGGATCTTACTTAGTCTTATGGAATTAAAAATGTCAAGGCAGAGATGTAACAGAGGGAAGCTGGTTTTGACTCCACAATTCCTTCAGTTCTGTGCTATCATTAGACTTATTCAAAAACTTGCTTAATAAGAGAACACACTTGTGCATGTGGGCCCCTAATGCACCATGTTGGTTTCAGCCTGTCTTTGATACCTTCCCAGGGCTGCTGCAGTACATATCACACATTACCTTCAACCTTTTCATTCAATCAGCTGTCAAATACATACTATGCATTGAAATACCTTTCCTTCTCTACAGGAAAGAAAAATTCAAGATTAACAGAAAAGATCCCTGGGTCAGGCTTAGAAAAAAGGAACAGGAAAGATTTCGCTTTTCAGTCTTTCCTGTATATGTTCTTCTGCAACTCTCCCAGTATCACTGAGTCTGTTCATCTCAGGGGAATTACATTTGATAGCATATTTAGTTCACAGGACTAGCACAGTTACATTAAACAAAGGCTGCTGATAAAACATTACATCTCCCTCCCCCCGGCACTCCATTTGCCATGATGTAAAAGGCAGACACCCCATAGAGAAATTAATCAGAAAGAAGGGGAATGAATCTAAAGAGTGAAAATTAAAGACCCCATGACATCTACATCCATCTACTACATCCAGATGAAACAGTGTCCCAAAACTCAAGGCTGTATTAAGATCCTTCCGCGAGATGGAAGGGCTTACAGAATTCAGCATATTATTATCAATATAAATTATAGTTATTTTAATGGAAAGACTTCTCTTTGCTCAGCACTGAAGCTCCACAGAGAACAAAATGTCTTGTAGAAGAAAGTACATCTGTTTTGCTCTGCAAAGTGATGAAAAAGACTTCAAGCTAAAAGACAGCTCATACAGAGGCAGTACCAGTCTAACTTCAGAAAAACCACACTGCTTTACCTTCAAGAAGGATACAGCCTAAGTATCTACATTTATCCCATAGAGGGAAATCTAAGGAAGTGTCTGTGTTCAAAAAAAACCCATAAACTAACAAAACAGCTATAATTGTGTGTCCTCACATCTCAGTTCTTCCCCATTTGGTCTAATGCTCTCAAAGCTTTTCAACACCAGAACTATTCCAACATAAGGAATACCTAAAACTGTTTTAAGGCCATCTTGATTTCCCCTTATCCCTTAACCAGATACTCCTCTGTCAGAATCCTTACAAAGACATTTGCAGAATCAAATGATGCTCTATAAGGGAAGGATTCCAAATGTCTCAGCTAACAAATTTGGCTGAAATGGATTAACCTGGATAGAATGTGAAAGAAGCAATCTTGGCTTTAAGCACACATGAACTACTCTAGCCTTTGTAGACTTGAACTCGTAGCATGGAGAACGGATTTAACCAGCAAGGAAAATTGCAAGATGTGGACAAAAATGAATGGATTATGCAGCCTCTTATATACCATGCAGGTATGTGGGTTTTGTTTGCCAAACCCTAACTAAATGCCAGGGTTTAAATTTATGATCCATGAGCAAAAGTATATGCAAGAAGAACCTGATGAACTTTAACAGGCAGTACTACATTTATGAAGCAATGCTCAGATTAGAGCTTCCTCAAAAAGGAATTTAGTACAGCAGGGTTTGAAATGCTGCTTTCAAATCTGTTAGGTTTGATTCAGGTAGACCTGAACTTGGAGTGTGGAACAGTGAGAGAAAGACCCTTAAATTAATCACATCCCTCCACAACACAGGATACAGAGTAAATACATCATCTTTCCTGTAAAGTTATATCACTTCAGGTGTTTGCAGATGAATAAGGTTGAATCAACCATGCAAGCCTACTCATTTTACTGAAATCAAAACTTAACTTCATTTTAAATTGAAGCTCCCTTCTTCTAGAGACACGTAGCAACCTTAAGTCACTTTAAGGGAGATGGCAAAAATCGCTACTGGAGAAGAATTATAAGTATAAAGCTGCTTCTATTCTGAAAACACCAGCATTACTCCAATCTTGGCAGTTCTGGGTCAGAGATCAGAATTGGGCCTTGAAAGACTATTAAACAAGTATTAAAGTAGAATGAGGACTATAGTGCACATTCTTGCTAGGAAGTCTCATACCTTCTGTCTCTCAAATGCTGTTTCTTTGCAGCAAGTGGCTACACACCAGAAGATAAGAAATGGTGAGTTTAGTCAGAGCTGACTTTCAAACCACATCATCATTTATTCAGAGTGGAAATACCTTCTTACCTCCTGCTCTTGCAGACTGCTGAGATGATAAGAATACAATGATCTCCTCTTCAGAAAGGATGGTAACGTCAGACTGAGGGTGGGAAGGGTCTTCTCACATATTAAAGAATCCTGTTCATAGCCACACTCTAGTAAAAAAAAAAAAAAAATTAAAAATTATATTATGAAAGAGGCTGCAACCAAATATCAAGACAGATAGAGCTCCCATTAGTTGCTATTTGTGCAACCCCAGTACTTGACAGTAACAGCTTTGCTACAGTCCTGCCTAGTTCACCTTCCTCACTTTATCTCTCCAAATTCTCCTTCAGTTTCCTTTACTCTCACAACAGGTTCCTTACCTTTCTGCCACTGCATATGCAAAAGAAAGAAAAACTCAATGGCTTTCCAGGACCTGTGTTTTTCAGAAAAGCCCCCCTCTGAGCCTCTCAGCTCATAAGGAACCCCCTGCCTAAAACAGACCCTAGAATCATAGAATATACTGAGTTGGAAGGGACCCATCAGTATCATTGGTTCCAACTCCAGCCCAGCCCTCAAGCAGCCTGGGGTAACACGCGACAGACATTTCATTTATAACATTTCTCTAGAACATAGAATCACTTAAGTTGGAAAAGACTTTTAAGATCATTCAGTCCAACCATTAACCCAGCAGTGCCAAGCCATGTCCTTAAGCTCGACATCCACACATCTTCTAAATACCTCCAGGGGTGGTTACTCCACCATTTCCCTCAGCAGCCTGTTCCAATTCTTGACAACCCTTTCTGTGAAGAAATTTTTCCTGATATCCAATCTAAACCTTCCCTGGCATAACTTGTGGCAGTTCTCTCTCATCCTATTGCTTGCTGGCTGGGAGAAGAGGCCAACAGTCACCTTGCTACACTCTCCTTTCAGGCANTGCTCCAGCACCTCAATATCTTCGTTGAAATACGGGGCCCAGAACTGGACACAGAACTCGAGGTGTGGCTCACCAGTGCTGAGTACAGGGGGACAATCCCTGTCCTGGTCCTATGGCTACACTATTCCCAATACAGGCCAGGATGCCACTGGCATTTTTGGCCACTTGCACACACTGCTGGCTCCTGTCAACCAGCACCCCCAGGTCCTTTGCCATTGTGCCATTTTCCAGCCACTCTGTCCCCAGCCTGTAGCACTGCAGAGGATTGTTGTGACCTGAAGGCAGGGCTTGGCACCTCACCTTTGTTGATCCTCATACATCTGGCCTTGGACCCATCAATCCAGCCTGTACAGAAGCCTCTGTAGAGCCTCCCTACCCCACAGCAGATCAACACTCCCACCCAGCTTGGTGTCATCAACAAGCCGAATGACAATGCCCTCAATCTCCTGATCCTGAACATTGATAAGATGTTAAATAGAACTGGATCACTACTTACTTGAGATTAAAAATTCCTTCCAGCATTACAGTATAATAGACTTCCAGCAACAGCACCAAGAGAACAGCAAACCACATGAAAGGACCACGACTATGACCAAGACTGTCCCAGGACTTAATTTTTCAAAGTGATGAAATATATCTCGGGCTGTGGCAACACCTGTGAGACCAAAGTATCCTGTTCTACCACCAGAGTGATAGCAATGTGCATCCCGGTTACATCAAAGAAAAGAAGTCAAAAATAGTGTTCAAGTAACATCATTTAGTAAAAACATTTATGCTACAGCTTCTGGGATTTAAGAAACATTCCAGATACATCCTACAAACGTTATTAGGCTGTTTTTGTAAAAGATAGGAGGAGAAAGGATGAGAACACTTGTAACAAATGTTCATGACATATTAAGCCAAGATGATTATCTACGCTTAAACATTCTTTGGAGAATGTTGGTTTACTTACCTGGTAAGAGACTTACATGGACTAGATCTTAGTTCAGATCAGCACGACACATGTGAACACTCTGCAAAATATTAACTAAGTGAAATGAAGTGAGTTGGAAGCTTCTATGTTTCTGACTTCGTATAATGCAGATTTTTCTAAGTTAACTCTCAGTGGCTTACTCTTGCCATTTCCCTTGATTATTTTCCACTGCAGCCTTACAAACAGAGGCATTATTTCATTGCTATGTTCAATACTGTGGTTTCCTCTCTTCTTACATTACCATCACAAGAACAGTGGGAGGAGAGCTGTTCTCTCTACCTTTAAAAAAGAGTTCTGGTGCCATGGGCACTTGCTGAATTGAAATGCAGAGAGCTTTTTGCCCTTGGCACATTAAGCCATTCCCTAATACAGTAGGCAAATAATAATTAAGATAAAGACTTAGGTATGTGAATAACTTTCACTATACATTAGACTTCACTCAAGGGTTGATAATCTGCCCAGGGTTGAGGGTCTGTGTGAACTGTCAAGATTTATCTGAAGCTATAAGGGGGGGTCTGTCCTAGCTTTCAACACCAGCAAATAAAACACCTTATTTTAACAAGATCACAAAGCAGAGCAATGCAATGTTGCTTCTACCACAATTTTCTGCCTGAATGTGTGTCTATGTGTATAATAAAATTAATCATTTCGTCCACATCAACTTTCTTCAGGAATGTGACAATATCCAATTGTAAAAATATAAGTGAACCCGAGGCAAGTTGAGCAGAATTCAGATTTGTTAGTGTTACAGTGATAAGCACACTTTTCTCAGAAGCACATTTTTTTCCTGTAAATAACATTTCTGCATTTGATTCAAAACCTTTTGGGCAGGTCCAGGCAATATTAGACTGGAAGCTGGGGGATGTGGTGTATCTTCCAACAGCCAGAGTGAGGAACAAGGAGCCGAGACATACTTGCCTCACTAACTCGTGTGCCTTTGCATTTCCTCAGTTTACCCTCAATAGCACCCTTCTAATAATAGGTTGCTTTAATATTTGCAAAACATACTGAATGCATGTACTGTGCACGTAAATACATATACAAATGATTTCACAGCAGGGTGCTCAGCTCTCAAAAATATTTTGACATGGCATGCAAACATGAGAAAAGGCTCAACTGAAAAATTCTCGTCAGACTAAATAGTTCAGCTCAAATTAGTAATTTGCACTGGAATACTTCATGCCCACTTCAGGCTAAGTTGTATTTCAAACTAACAGAACTTTTTGCGCTATGACGAGAATAAGAGGACTCCAGTAGGAAGTACACACATCAGCACTTTCTTCTCCCTTTAAGCACAGGGCAGGCTTTGAAGTCACAACAAATAAGAACAGGTGTGTTTTGTAAACAAATTTCTATATCAACTTTCAAGACTACCCTGCAAAGTGATTAAAAGATTCATCTTCATTATTGTAAACAGTAACATAGATAAACAATTTTTTTTTTTTTTCAAAGATATTAGGTTGATCAATTAGGTCTATTGCAGAAAGACTTGAATTAGTCTGATTAGTCTCAGCTACTTAAATTCAGAAGCAGATGCCTCACTTTGCAAGAGTGGTGATTAAAGGCTGCATTCACAAAAAAAATTGGATTACGCACACTTAAGACAATACCTACCATTTTTCAGCTCTCCCCCTCACAGCAGATGGCCCATACAATTACTGACTTCAAAAAATCCTCACTAGAACTCCTCCAAAGCTCCCTTCACTTTTTGAGACAAAGGTATGTGCAAGTCAAGACTATTTTCAAATGATCTCCTCATATTAAGACTTATTACGCAGGTCAAGAAAACCATTCACACAGGGCTGTAAGTCAAAATATAGTGCCTGCACATTCCCAGAAGAGTCACCCATATGGCTACTAGCAGCAAGGGAGAGGCAGAATAATAACATAAGAGCCTTGGCAGCAAATAAAATCCACATCTCACCCTCCTAGCACTCCAGCCAGCAGAAGCAAGTGAGAAAGCCAGGACTGAGGGATACAAAATGGCTCATTATCTACCCCAGAAGGCACAGCACTGCCAAGCCGCTCTTTATCAAGTCCTTAACAGGTGTAAAATTAGCACTTGTTATAAAAGACAATGGAGTTACATGTATTGCCAGCAGCTGAAGAAATGTGCTAGAATTGTTTTCACCTCCAGTTAATTCGGTACCATTCAATAATGTGCACGAAGCCCGTAAATTAGAGAAGTGCCTCCTGAAGCATGGCAGGGAGCTAAGCCAGTGTGTGAGCATCCTTTCAAAAACACAGGTGATTTCCTGACTGAAGGACTGAGGACCAAATCCTCTTTTCATCAATACAGATGTAAATTCAAACTGCATTTACCTGAGTGTACTCTCAGGTAAACCTGTGCCAGCATAATCTGTAACCAGAATCTGGAGCTGTTGGAAATCCTCGTAAGCAAATGCCAGGACAGAGCTACTTTCAGCTTTTCTAACCCCACCGAGCACAGATCGACTGGCTGCACCGACATTCTCTGTTCTCAGCTACTTACAATTCATTCCTGGGAGTAAAGCAGAGAAAGGTGTTATTTACTGAGAGAAGCAAAACCCTATTTCAGATGTATCTCATTATGTGAAGATCTCATTATAGGCAGATGACCTCAGGTTTAGGACAAGAAGTCACTGAATCACTCAGGACTGTGTAGCTTCATTGTGTATTTTTCTGTTCTAATACCATGCTCAGCTCTGAAAGCAAATTATTTAGATACATACTGCACACAGGAATGCATCTAACTGCTGAGCCATTTTATTCAATAGCACTGTACATCTCACCACTCTCCCCCTTTCCCCAGTAACTGGGAGAAGGGTTGGCCAACATCAAACAAATCTGACCAAGGACAGAAATCTCAGTGATAATTACATTCCCACAGGGTTTCATGAAACCTGGCAGTGAGATAGAAGAGGAAATTAACTCCTCCACCAAGGGGAGGGCAGATGCAAGTCAGGCATCTCACTATCCCTGTGGCAGCAACTGGCCAGGCAGCCAGTACAGAATTTGCTCTGCACTAGCCAAGGCACACACTGCCTTTTGTCTGCTGGGACCATCACTGGGAGCATGTCAGGAGATCAACTTTAGTGGCAAGGGTTTGTAAAGCCATAAGAAACCGTGCTACTCTGCTCCTCCTGCCAGATACCATGCACAGCCTAAAGTGCAAACCATGGGACAAAGCTCTCTTGCTTTAATATTAATGTTGAGTCTATTACTGGTGTGTGTGGGAATAGTGCTGGTGCAGAACAATTAACTCAGGGAGAGTTACTAATAGCCGCAGGTTCCCTTCTGCTATAGTGTTCTGCAGTTTTCCTGCTGTCATTTTATGATGCAGTCAGAACATGTCTGAAACACCCAATATAAAAAGCAAACTGTGTTTCTATTCAAAGGCCGCTGAACAAGTTCAGGTTTGGACAAAACGGGGGAAAAATAAACCCTGTTTGCTAAGGTATGAAACATCTTACCACCATCCTCGGTTCATCATGCATCTTAGAGGAGGCAAAAATCAACATAAAACAAATAAAAAGAGCAGTTTCTTTCTATACAGAGCAAATCTCCAGCTCTTGTTGGATTGATAGGTGTGGTGAGTCACCAGCACATTGCCAGGGCTGTCAAGTTGTCACTTTCGCTGGCTGCAGTACAAAGCTGAGTCCTTCCACATGGTCACCACTCCCCTCTCTGCGTGCAAATAAAGACTACAGCCTTTTCACTCCTTTTTCCAAATGCACAGGGAAATCTGTTATTTCTTCATCAGTCTCACATCCCCCTGGGCAATGGGAGTGCTCATCATCTGATGCATGTAAATGCTAACAAAACTCCCATCTTGACATTAAATGGCTTAAAAACCTATAAAACGGCAAATGCAGTGCAGTAATGGCAAAAACTGGCAGGTTTCAGGTGGGCTACAGGGTCCTGCCATGATGGCAGTGACATCTGTGAAACTGCTAAAGTAGACCTGCTCAAAGACTGGGAACCAGCAGGAGAACTTGAGTTATAGTCTGGTTGCCACAGGTATTTCTGTCAACCAGTGGAGCTGCTCCATCACGCACTGACCCTCCCCAGCCTAGGTGGGTGCACTTGAGAAAGGAAAAGCAGCAGCAGGTTCCTTGGAAGAGTCCGTGCCAGTGCGCTGCAGGCTGGCAAAACTCATCACTCATTCACTCTGATAAGATGATAGCACAACAAAGGCAAGGCTGATGCAACACCTTTGTAAACACAGAGCCACGCAGGCTTTGCTGAAGTATTGCCACATTTTAAACTTACATACAAACAGCAGAACTACTGCAGCGTGTTGCTGAGGCAGGCTGCAGCTAAATCACCCCCTGCAAAGCATCGGGGGCTCTGTGTAAGCAGCAACACAGTGGCAGCCACTTGAAATGCATGCAACTTGCAGAGGTCCTCTAGTGCTGCCAGCAGTCCTGCACCTCTGTTACCATCAGCTGGAAAACTATTAACAGCTGCATCCATGCGAGGGGCAGAGAGAGGCTTTTGCCAGGCAGGGAGAGGCAGGGCACCAGCGTTTCCAAAGGTTCCCAGTTAGTTTGCATACAGTGCTGTCAGACTGCTGTGCTGCTTTCCAGCCTGATTATTAACACTGCTGATGGGGAGAGGCCTTGGAGGACAAGGACTGTACAGCTGCATGCCTGGCACATACAGATTCAAGATTCCTGGCCATATTCCCAACATATACAGACCTATCTACTACATTAATGGATTTTATAATACCAGTGATTCAAACAGCACATCCATATCATAGAAGGGTAAATTTTATGAAAATTTTCAATCCTGTATTTACAATTTACACGCCTGAAAAAGGATCTTTAGTTGCTATGAAAACCAGTGAGTGTGTTTCAGTATATTGGAAGACCTTCCTTACAGACAGCTTTCCTCATTCTGATCTTAAAGGAAAAATAAGTGAGATGTGTTATTGAAGTTTAATGCTTTGATGCTATTTTAGAGCTTGGTTTGTGTTGGGTCACCTGTCTATCGAGGACAACTCCATCAAGTAACTTCAATACCATTGCACAACACCTAATGGTAAACTGCATTTACAACTGAATTATTAGCAAAGAAGAGCAGGTAGAAAAGGGAGAGATACTTTAGATACTAAGGAGCAAATCAGAGACCAAGGGAGGCATCCAAAGAGGCAACAGGAAGAAGAATAGATGATGCCCTACCGAACACTTAAAAACTGGGAAAAGGAGAAAACAGGGAAACCTTGTGTTTGCAAAAGTGTTTTAGAAATTTCTACATCAAAGCTATACATTGGGGAATTGCAAATTATTTGGTTGGTATGAGGCTGAGCAGAAATGTGACCAAGGAAATAAACAGGGGAGCAACACACAGCTGCCCTCAGTCTTCTCCACTCCTTTGTCGTTGCCCAGAATGCACAGCTTTGCAAAGTGCACAATCCATGTAGTGGCTTTTTCTTCCATTATAGATGTATTTGTGTACATTATTACATTTTCCTCCTTCTGTTTCTCTTCCCAAAAGCCAAATCAAAGCTCTCCCTCATTTCCTGTTGCGTAAGTAAATAACATTATCTTCACTTTGAAAACTGAGCAGTTTGAAAATGGCATCCCATTGGAGCCTGTCTGCAGGGTTTCAGCTGCCACAGCTGAATGTTTTGCTCTACATTCAGCAAAGGACATTGTGAGAGACGTATTTTTAAGAACTTTTATGTGCTCAATTTGAAGGCAAACACAGTAGTCCACTTTGTCCTTCCCTCTCGTACCCTATTTAGGCTAAAAAATTGTGTTTGTACAGCACTTAGCCCCATGAGACTAAAGCCTTTAGGTATAAATGTAACTCATTTAAATGGTAATGTACAACAAAATGAGTGGCACCCTTCAAAACAAGCAGCATTTGTAAGTGCATCTGTGCCAGGTGCTGACAAATGGAGGGTCACGGTTGCAGGCAGAGGGAAAGGTCTCGGTGAGACAATATTTAAAAGTCAGTTTTTCCAGTCAAAGGCCAAACTCTAAAATGTCTGCTTATTTCTCTACTGCCTGTGCCCTGAAGCACTGCGCCTGCCTCTCAGAGAGCAGCACACGAGGACTCCAAAGGTATTTCCCACACAAGGTCAGATCAATTAAAATGTGCTTTAAATAGAGTCACGTGAGCCGTGGCAGGAGCTCCACACTCTGATTAGATCCCTGACACTCTGAAGGGCAGAGTCTGAACCAATCCACTGACCTCGGGTAGGAGAGCCAGATAACAAGGAGGCAGGACCTGCTTTTTCCCTACCCTGGGTCAGCAGGCTTTGTTCTTTCTGGTCATCTAATATTGCTTTAGTACCAGAGATGCCAGGAGTTAACAAGTGACCTGGTTCTTTTCCTACTGAAGTCAACAACAGAACTCCAAAACCAAGTCTTTCAGAAGTCAGGACAAGCTCTTTTAGCTGTCCCAGGGAGCCCAGCCAGGAAAGGAGCTGCTTCCTTCTTTTTTCCAGACCTGATGGGAAGCTCCCAAAGAAATGTTTACATTAAAGACATAAATGAAGCAAAACCTTGGCAGAATGAAGTTGTACTGGTTCATGCCAGGGCCTGGTCTGTCCACTTGGAAAACAAAGCAAATAAACAAAAGCTGTCTCAGAGAGACCTCCTTATCATCAAGATTTGAAAGGTCCTAGTCTCACTAGAGAATATCAATATAAAAGTGCAGCAAGTGAATTATGCTACTGAGTAAATGTTGATGCAGTGGAGAGATGGCAGAAATGTTATTTGTGCCTGCTGTAAGAGCATCTCTTTACTCTCCATCTCCCAGTGAGATTCAGTCAAGTGACACCTGCTCTTACCTCTCATATGGGGGTGACAGGAATATTCCAAAACCAGCAATGACCTGTCTCAAGCTGAATGCAACATTCAGGAGCAAAAGACGTATAAACAAAGTTAAAAACAGGCTGCTGAAGTGCATCACCTGGAGCCCCTGCGTGGGTTGCTCTGAAATATTCCCCTCCTCTTGGCTCTGTGCCCCAGCTGTCCCACCCAGCCTCTGCTTGTGGGGAGGCTCTAGG
This sequence comes from Pachycephala philippinensis, assembly GCA_013397055.1. Lineage (NCBI taxonomy): Eukaryota > Metazoa > Chordata > Aves > Passeriformes > Pachycephala > Pachycephala philippinensis. The sequence continues at coordinate 27,913 of VWZT01012012.1, forward strand.
GAAGGGAAGAAACGAGTTAAGCCATTGGCTTCCCTGTAAGCTGCTCTAAGGTCACCGTCGTGCCAAACACACCCCGTCATCCGGCAGCTCCCCTCGGGTCTGGTAATAAATCTCTGAGCATTTACACTGTCAGGGGTTATGTCTTATTCTGTGTATTCCGCAAGCATATTTCTGCAAGTCACATTCTGCACGAAGCCATGAGATGCTACACACAGGAGCAGCCTGGAATGCAGTTTTTGCTTTCTAATTTGCACTTGTGATATCATTGCACATCAACAGAACTATTCTTTCCTTTCTTCTAAATACCACTGATAAATAAAATGGTTTTTAGCAGGATTTTCATCGGGTGAAAGTCAGGGTAACTCTGCTGAACCACTGCTAAAGGAATGTGCACCATCTGAAGCCCTGGAGCAAAAAAAAAATCCAAGTCAATGGGATATAAGCCAAAATTGGAGTGTTTTGCTGGATACAAACCAGATTTACTTGCTTGCTTGAACAGGTGCCTAAGTGCTGTAGTGAACTGGGTCCCAAATATGGCAGCATTTTTTATTTATGTCCACTTCTGCCAGCTTGGACATCTGATACAGAGGTCATCTTATAGCTAACATTTTTGTCTTAAACCTTGCCTATAGCCACACTATAGAACAGCTGCCTATGGAGTTATGTTCCACACATAACTTTAAAAATAAAATGCAAGTGACTGGAAAACGTGGGTTTATAACTAGAAAGAGAATACATGGGAACCTTGAAATAGAAATAAATGAAATATTTTCTGCATGCTGAAAAAAGAACAAATAATCTTATATTTCTACTGCATTCTCTTTTAGTACTGATGTTTCAATACTGCAGTTACAATGTCCTAGAACTGCCTTAGCTGGAACTGGTTACACCAGAAGCACTGTATGGGAAAAGGGTTTACACACATGAAACAGGTTTTTGTCTACAGAGCATCTTATTTCTCTATGGGGAATCTATGTTTGTACTAACTGCAGTTCCAAACACTTGTAGTGATGTTGCAATGTCCCCAGCTGAAATCCCATCTCTCAGGAGTAGTTTTATGTATTGAACCATGACCACTGGATGGCAAAAGGCAAAAGCAAGCTTGGAGGCTGTGTCCAGAACACAAGTTCCTCCTCACTTTCTCAAATCCCTGGTCACCAGATTAAAGTTCTGCTTTCTCACTTGATTCTGTTCCAGTCCATACTTCATCTCCTCCTGAAATAGGCCTGACTCTGCAGACCTCTCCTCTCCTTGTCTCTCACACACAGGCAAGCTCACCTCTGGCCTCCTTGTGAAACCTAGTGAGATGTGAAGTTTGAAGAAAAGGGAATTTTTGTCCCTGAAATTTCATCCTTAAGCTTTGAATCATCATTGCACTGGTTCCAAAAAACCCAGCAGCTGCCAATACATTTTCTTTCCTGTTGTTGGGAAATACGTGTGATGTGAGCTGCTTGGTAAACTGGGCCATCAAGGGACCTAGAAAGGCTTGCCCCAGCAAGGAGAAGGTGATGGATTTCATGGGAAGAACTGCAAGCAAGGGAGAAAGAATTCCAGTGTGAACTATTCCTGCCAAACTTTATTTGGGGAGCTCTCTAAAGCCAGTGGATTTCTAAAGTTTTATTTGATACCATAACAAGCTCAACATTATCAGGTCATTAAGTCTGCCATTTAATGGCTATTTTAAATCATTAAATTTAAATAGACAAGGAACGAAATAAAGCATCCAGCTTAATTTTGAAATTATCATTTCTAATCTGATATAATCAAGTCTTTGTAAAATAGACTCAAATAATAAACTAAGTATATATTTGTGTAAGTTTTAGCTGGACAGAACTGAAACAGCTAAAACAGTAAGCTAAAATATTACCTCAGGTTTTGAGATATGAAAGATAATTTACCACCTACAACTACCAATAAAGAACAGTATTTGCACGGGGAAAACTTTCATCCATCAGTACCTCACCTTATTTTGCATCTCAGGCTTGCTTTATGCCACCAAGCCAGAGGCTAAATGCATTCAATGTGCATATTATTGCCATGTTGACATGGAACTCAGTAGCCTTGAAATGTCTCATTTGCTTCTTTGTGGCAAACATAACCACAGCTAGAAATGAGGGAGAAAATATCAAAGGATGCAAGTCTGATCAGCAAACACTATATAGGGGCATAGTTAAACAAATTATCAAGTTTATGAAAACTGGAATGGATGATTAGCAGCTTGATTTTTATTTCAGAGGATGGTAATATTGCCAGACTGGGGGAGAAACAATGAAGATCTCCAAGGAGAGAATGAGGTGGCTGGCAAATAAATACAAGACACAAAACCCCTCAGGTCCATTCAAGATGGCATTAGAGGCTACCTTAAAAAAGAGTGTGTGCCAGGGCTCAGAGGTACCACGGGTCACCTCATCCTGCCACAGCACCATTAAGATGTGCTTCTCCAGAGGCCGGTGCAATGGCAGAACCCAACACCAAGTGGAGAGCTCCTCATGAATACATTCTCTTTTTGCCATCATGTTTCTGGAGGTTTTCCCTTTTGCTAGTAAATATTTGTTCCTCAGCATGCAGCTCCTTTTTTTATTTTGATTGTATTTATTTATCTAATCCTGGCTCTGAAAAAAACCACAATGCATTGAATCACTACATGGTTTGGATTCTATCTTTGGAAGAACTGTGACTTTCTGCACACAGAAAGTAAATTTAGCTGGAATTTACAAGTTAGTAAATATAGCTGGTATTCAAGGGTATCAGCAAGGGGATCCTCTAGAAATTCTAGATGCCATATTCCCTTGCATACAACCAAACACAGTGCCAAATGTCAGTAAACAAACACAGTGCACCCTTTTCCAGGGATAAATCAGAGGGATAGAGAAGGGCACTGTTTGTAGCCCATGCAGTCAAAATTCTATTTAAGCCTCAAACTCTTGCTCTGACTCTCCCACTTCTCCAGCTGCAGAATGAGGAGGAAGGAATTTACCCCACCTCACAGGCCTCTTGTGAGGGTAAGAAAACAGTGCATGGATGCCATGCTGTTAGGGCTACCTAAGGAGAGAAAAAGAGGGAGGGGTAAACTTCACACATTATCGGCCTTTTGGCCAAATGGCGGGAAAACACTGGAGATGGAGTCATTAGAAGCACAAGCTTTACACCAACCCTGGCTGGGGAGGCTCCAGCCAGCACCCAGAGCTGAGGACCAGGCACAGCTGCTGTCCAGCCAGGGAGCAAACACAGCACTGTCACAGAGAAATGAATTTAACAGTTTGCCACGATGGACCTAGGGGGGCCCAGGGCTTGATTCCACTTCCTAGTTTTCTTGTGGTTTCAGACCCATTTTTAATTGCTTTTTCTCATCAGGGAAAACAAGTATGTGAGCCACAGGTCTTTGTTCTGTAAACTAACAAGTGCTAAGAGAATATAAGTATTATCATTGCTATTTATTTCACCCTTTGGTGTTTTGTCCCTCTTTCCTGATTCGTTTATGATGACTAATGTCAGAACTCTGTTCCCAGTTCTACACCTCTTGGGCAAAGAGACAATACAATGTGACATTTAACTCGGTGTGCCACAGGCCATCCTCCCTCTTCTGAACATTAAAATCACATACACAGCAAAAAGCACTCGTAACAATAGATGTATCTTTTATTCACAGATAAAAACTGAAGCAAGCTGTTATAATACATATTTATACAAAGGATTTGAAAAAACCATAAAAAGGAAGATGATTAGAAAATATGATTCGTTATGAAATGTGGTATTACATACACTATTAAACCTTTTCAAAAGTATTGTTTGGCAACAATTTATCAATAGTTTCCACACTTAAGTGGCCTCCTTCAAAAAAGCACAAATCTCATGCAGCATGTATAAACTTGATCCTGAGGGTTTGCCTTCCTTAGAAAAACTGTAAAAAGATATACTATTTGTCTTAAAAGTTCAAAATGCAAATGCTATATTTATAGTCAAAACGATATAAAAATATGGACCTAACTTAACATTTACAAAAACTTTTTGCTCCTTTTTTTTTTTTTGCTTGTTTTATGGTTTTGGTAATAAACATAATTCTCAATTCCTGCAGTCAGAGAGGAAAAAAGAAAACCAAAACAAACCACAGTGCCCTTTGTAGACTTCCTCACATTAAGTTTACGACTCCAAAAAAGACCAGGTCTGTGAAAAGTGAGGTTAGTAACCAAGGAAGTAGGTAAGCAGTTAATATATATCTATATATGTATATATAAAATGGAAAACAAACATTTATTTTGATCTGAAAAAGTAATAATACAAAACCTGAAGGTAAAACAATCTTCTCAAAATGCCATAATACTCCTTTTCAATAGATAAATGTTCATAAAAATATCTTGAACCCTAACCAAGAAAACAATTATAATACAATTTTAATTCTGCTACATAAAACAGCTTTTCTATGAAACAAGAAGGCAAGTTCAGGTATGAAAACATAATTTACTTATTGCTTTTGCTACAATGTTGTTTGTTTTTTACATATAGTCATAAATACACTATACAGTATAAAATCTTTTGTAGGAATACATTTTGTGGTCTGCTTAGGTTTGCTGGCTTTAATTCTAGCACCAAATACAAAAATGAAAATCAAATGAACTTTAAAGGCACTTCCATTTCTTGTTTGTTTGTTTGTTAATTAACATCAGGGTTTGTACTAAATTTCTTCACTTCCCTCTGGTAGAAGCAATACTTGATCCTACTTTTATCTTCGTACAGCTCAGGTCACGTTGAGGCACCAAATGATTTATGAACATTCCCATTCCTCAGCTGTTTCTTTCTCTTACAACATTCATTGTTGCTTTTTAGTCTTCACCTTTCCTCCTTCACTTCCCAGCTACTTTATCCCTTCTTCATGTCGGACAACCCAGCTTCACTTCCTTCAGTCCCTTGAAAAACCTCTCTTCAAACCTCCACTTCCCTCACCCCATCTTGCGCATCGGTTATTCCAATATCGAAACACGTCACTATCATGATGTGTGACTTGCACAGATTAACACACTGCTCCAGTTCTTCTGTCACTTGTTCCAGTGCCTCCAGGTACTCCTGTGACTCCTTGTCAAGATCAGGATCCACTTCAACTGTCAGACAAAAAAGCACTGAGTAAGAGAAACAGCTCATCGTAAAACATTATTCTATCACAAAGGAGCCAATATGGTAAAATTTAATTTCTCTTGAACTAAGACTTTTTCTGCCCTTTGTTCAGCAGATGCAAAACTCTGCCTTGAGGCTCCAGTTACGCACAGTGCTCAGTCTGTGAACAAATCTCATGCCTCAGTTTCCCAGCTATAACATGGATATGGAAACAATTTTTTCCTTCTTTGGAAAGAAGAATAATAAAAAATTATATATTTAATATTAACAAGCACCACAGTGCGTCTCTGCACCATTTTGATGTTCTCTTCTGGTTGGTTTGGATGGGTTTTTTTGTTCAAATCACATATTACAGAAAGACAGATTGAGTCATGGAGTATTTTAGGACTCAATTCAGCAAAATATCTTAGCAAGTGATTAAGTTCTTCAGTGGGACTGCTGACATGCTGAAAATCTGTTAGTGGCTTATCATAATGTTGTTTTTGCAAAATACTTACAGTCTTCTTTCCACTTATTTGGATCCATCATCAACCTGCACTTTGTCTCTTCCAACTCTTCCTTCAAAAATTCATGCTTTGCCTTTATTTCTCTGATTCGCTGCTGGCGCCTCTCTAATATCTTCAGCTTGGTATGGAAATACATCAGACCCTTTTAAGACACAGAAAGACCATTTCATGAATTTTCCTGTTGTGAGTTGGCCCACAACAGCCTGACACAAATTGCTCCCAGCTCACTACTTGTAAGAGTGAGCAGGTGGGTTGCTTTATTTGGTTGTGGGGTCAGTGGGGTTTTTATGGGGTTTTGGGGGGTCTTTTTATTTGAAGTTTACATTAATTAATTCTCAGCTAGAGGAACCAAAAACTACATCACTTGAACATTTGTTGCACTTCTCTGAATTAGCAAACATCTCTTAATACATTCTGAAGTTACTACGGTTTGTAGATTATTTTTTTTCCCAGTAGTGAAAATGATAAAAATAGCCCAATGATAATGTCAGAGTTACAGTTAATATTAAAACATATTAATTCTTATTTTCTTAAAAGCATTCCTACCTTCTCAACATCCTGGAAAGGCTATTACAAAAGAAATGGGAAAAAGGCATCAGTAGAACATAAAATTTTGGTCTCTAAAATAGAATTAGCTGAAGTGTTTTCCAATAACAAGTAAGTTAAACTCAGTATATCCCTGATTTAATAAAATCCTGTCATTTACATAAAGAGTTAATGACCCTATCGTTGAGGGAGGCTGTAAGGCTTCACCAGCCAGGCTAGGATTATGAAGTCTTCTCATAATGTATTCATTGGTAACTTCCATTTACACCATCAGTCATGTTAGACACAATTAATTTTAGACAGTAATCATTTTCATTTTCTGTGTTAAGGGTACCCCAACATATGAATTGTAAAATTAATAATTATAGTACTTTAATTGCAATCAATTTCCTGAACACCATTCTGGCATTCAAGCAAGGACTTTGTCTGTATATTGTAATTTAAGTTGTCTACAGTTGTAAAATATGTGCTGACCTCAGTTTCCTCTTGTCTGTGTCGCTGTAATCGTTCCACATCATCAATCTCATAAACTTTAATTTCAAATGGCTCTTTCAAAGTGCCTGGCAAAGGTGGTAGATCAACCCATTGGCCAGTGACACTGGGTTTTCTTCCTAAGGAGGCAGCATCTGGCAATGGAGCAGGAATCAGTCGACGACGCTGGAGACCTAAAATACAAAAAACAAACATTCCTCAGGCTCTAAGAGACTAACACACTGCAGAACATACTGCAGTGAATTAAAGAAAGATCTAGGTTCTCAGTATACTTAGGAAGAAACACTTTTCTTGATCTTTCCTTTTAGTAAAATACCCTCAGGCTGCTAATTGAGTTACTGCCTTGACAAAGTAGGTTTCACTTGGTTCACAGATGGGAGCAACAGCAGTTCCTCTCCCAAAGCAGATGTCTGAACATCAGTTCCTTATTCTCTCCCTGCAAAAAAATTTTGCCTGGATTGATTTTTCTTTGGTGGACTACAATGGCATTCATTACCTTGCAAAGGCAATGAGATAGTGAATAATCTAAAACTAATACTGATAATGGCTTATTTATCTAGAAATCCTCTGCTCCCCCAGTTAAAGCCAAGCAAGGCTATCTAAGAGCCCCATCACTGCACTACCTCTTTGCAAAGCTCAAACAGCTCCCTCCAGAACTACTACTGCTATTTTAAGGTGCTAAATACCAGCAGGTTTCAGTGACTTTGTGGGATTGAGAGGCATTCAAAAAGCCTCAACCAAGCTGCTACTTGAGCACCTCTAATGTTGAGATGTATCACACCTTTGCACCAGCACCCAGAAGCTCAGAGCGTGACAAAACTCACCAATTCTGGGAACCTTCAATAGAATGTTCCCAGATTTACCAAGAAAATCATACTGCACCATGATGCATCTGCTAGGGTTCAAGTTTCATGAAGCAGAGACTGAGTTACATCCTTCAACAATGTTGATACTTTTGACTGCAAGAGTTTGGACTCTGGTGTCCAGCATTTTTTGGGGGATTATTAAGTCTCTTCCCATTCTCTAAAAGGCTGACCTTTACAGTACACGTGTCAAGGATGAGTACATGCATAGAGCTGGTCAGGCAACATTAACAAGGCTGCAGTCCAATCCCTAAAAAGAGGGATGAAGGCCAGCAGAAACAAGCTGAAATGACTCACGGTAGCAGTAAGTATAAGCTGGCTTTAGGTGACTGGTGACAAAAAATTTAGTACTTAATAGCCTCCTCTTACTAAAAACTAACTCAGGGGTGAAGAGTCTTGTTTCTTCTGCTCTTACAAAAGGGAGCACATCAAACAGACAAGGCAGCTCTGCTCAAAGGACAATGCTGCCAAAATAACTTCTGGGCTGAGACCTCTACAGAAGAGGTAAGTGCATGTTAAGGCTGTCAGATAAGCCCTGTCATGAACTTCAATGTGAAAGGAAGACAAAATCCCAGCAGGCACCCCCAAAGCAACACACCTCCATTGATACCCGAAAAGTTATCTGCTTTACATATTCTTAGAAAAACATCCCTCATCCTTAATTCCATCCTTGCTGATTTCTAAGTAACAAGAACAAAAAGGGAATGTTTTCAAAAGGGGAAGACTTGCGCCTACTTTTACAACACTATTCTCACAACCCCAAACCATTAAGCCTGAAACACCACTACAGTCCTGTCGGATGAAGCCACACACTGTAACCCTGATCCTGTAACTGCTTTGGTGACAGGAGATCCCTCTGAGGAGGACACCAAAGAGATGTGGTCAAACACATGCAATAGGCAGGCAAACTTCATTTCCTTCCACTGTACAAGCCAGGGTCAACGTTATTTCTCCAAGAATGAAGTTAAAGGATAAGGGGACAGGTTTGCAGTGACATATATAGGAGTAGGATCTGTCTTTAAATCCAGAGACTCCAACACAGTCTGGTGTAACATGAGCTACTCCAAGAATATCTAATAATGTGCAAAGATTACAATTATTTTAGAACAATAATGGGTCTGAACCAAACATTTCTGGTAAGAAATATTTGACACACTTCCTGGTAAACCACATTTCATGCATAAAACACATTATTTTCTCAAAGTCTAAAGCACTCCAAAAAAGTAATACATAATTTACTGATATAGAGCAATTACAACTGGAAAAAGAAATAGTTTGTCATTTTTAAAGACCTTATAAGTATTTCCTGGGGCAAAAACAAATACAAATCCATCAGTGGGTAATGCCTTCTCAATATGTGTGCAACTTATACAGCTGTTAATATTGATTTGTAGGAAAGGTTTAAGAGGCTGATATGCTATGGAAAGAGAAGTGCAGCAAATGTTGCACTAAGTTTCCCAAATGATTTATCACTTGCTGAAGCAACTCAGTTATCTTTACCAGAAAAGCACCATGAGATCAGCTTCACTCATTTGGTTTTACTGCCAGACCTGAGCATGACGGGTATCTATAGGGATTGCAGTAATTGCCACTTTCCAACCAGAAGTTCAGATTGCATCGCTGGTATTAGTTCCTACTATATTTCCAACAGTCAGTGTGCCCAGGTTGTTGGAGGAGGCTGCTGGCCATTAGCTACATGGCACTGGTTGCCATGAATTCTTTACAATACCACAGGATCCCAGCCTAGATCAGAGAAATTAACACTGTAACGCCCATCATATGAGCTGGATTTTGAAGCTGGCTACAAATACACTTGACTGCAGCTGCACTTAGATGAGCACCAGCAGCAAAAGCAATAAGGGAAGGCACCAAAGGGAAGAAAAGGGGACCTGGCTCCCATACGCCCAGCTTTGCTTGGCGTGGTCAGATACAGTGAGCCAGAGTCGCCTCTTCCAGGCAACTCTCCCAGTCAGTTCCCTACTGCTTATAGCACCCACACATACACCCTAAAATTTCTTAATATAAATACTATTACAGTGCAATACAATAATTTTGCGATTAGCTGGTAGCATTAACCTAAGAGTCACTGCACCTTACACACAAGCCCTGCTGCTCTGCCCCTAAGCCTTGCCTTTGGGTAATCTAATGCACATTTAGCAATCCTCATTAATTCACAAACACTCTTCTCACCTTCAGGCCTATTCCTTTGTTTCTAAACCACAGTCCCAGCTGGTCTCTCTGGCATTCCCTCACAGACACCTAGCAGCAGAGCTCCTCCTCTCCTCACTGCCCTTTTCTCAGCAGTCTTCCAGGATCACTCACTTGTTCCTCACAAAAACTCATCAGTACTCACCCAGCACCTCACTTTTCCCAACCCACCCATAACACCCTCCTATTTGGGCCACCTGCTGAGGGAGGAAGGAATGTCCCCCATCTGCCCGCAGCCTCCCTGCAAGGGAGGAGGCAGCAGGTGGCTGCCGGCACCCCGGGGCACCCCACACCTCTCCTGCCCTCTCCACCACAGCACCTGTGTCACACCTGCAGCTTTGAAGTAAAATAAATGACAAGTAGCTGCTGTCACAGCAATCCACATGCACACACAAGCGCACGCAGTCAGTCCACCTCCCTGCTTTGAGTTCCCTCCAAGCCTGCTCTCTGCTCTGTCAGAGATGCCACAAAACGCCTCCATCCTCAGGATGCAGTGAAGCACCAGCAGACACCTGGCCACCTGCCCCTTCGTGTCTTACCTGTTGACCTTTTCTTGGGGGATTTAAGGCTCCTCATCCGGCCTGGCGACGACATCCCGCTCTCGCTCATGGAGTCATGTGCCGAGGAGGCGCTGCCGGTGGCCTCGCTGTCTCGAATCATGCTCTCATAGCCACTGCTGCCCCCGCTGTGGTAGAACAGAGCCGTCCTGCCCATGGCTGGCGGCAGCTCCCCGCTCAGGACGCTGCTGTTGTCGCTGCCGTGCCCGCTGCTGTAGCGCTGCGGCCGCCGCGGTGCCGTTATCTTGCTGTACGGGGACGGCAGCACCGGCATCTGTGACTTCTCGTCACTGAGGTTGATGCCGCTGTCGTTGCCACTGTCGGAGTCAGTGGAGCCTCGGAAGTGTCCCGCCTTGGCAGAGCTGCCCGACACCAGCTCGTTCACGCGGCTGTTGGCTGCCCTCATGGCCTGCTTGGTGCCCATGATGGTCCCGCGGCCGGGTTTGCCGCTGACAGGCTGCACAGTACGGGGGGCTGCCTTCCCGCCAGGGGCCATGCCAGAGCCCTTCCCTGCAGGCTGTGCCAGGGACTTCACGGAGGAGCTGAGAGACTTTGACCCGCTGGCAGAGAGGCCCCGGTTTTTATTCCCATTGGCTTGCACCTTCTGGTTAGCTGTGGGTTTTGCCTGGCTGTTTTTACCGGGTGCAGGGGTGGTGAAGGGCAGTGGTAAACCCACGCTGGAAGCAACAGGGGGAACCCCCAGCCTGGGGACAGAGCGCCCTGCCCGGCTGCTGCCAGTGCTCCCGCTCTCCCTCACCATGCTTGCTTTGGATCCAACTGATGTCAGGCTGTCACACCTCTCCAGAGACATGTGGCTCCCGTATCGGTGCACGGTTTCACTCTTGGATGCCTTCACCTTTAAGCTGGACGTCATCTTGGGCAAAGAGTGGTCACCCTTCAGGTTCATTTTGCAGCTGACACTTTCACTAAAGTAAGCGCCAGCTTTCAACCGCAAATCTGCTTCATCTTCAGCCTTTGGCGTGGCAGCTCTGGCAAAGTCCAGGCCAGAGGCTTTCCCCCCACCATTACCCAGACCAACAGGTTTCTGCTCCAGGCTTGATTTCCGTACAGGAGGCATTGGAGGTGTTGGCCCACCTGGTCTGGGCAACATGGTTGATTTCTGTGGTGTGTTCTTCTTTCCCAGTGACGATTTCAAGCTGCCAGTGGCCAAGGGAGCATCCGAATTCCCTCGGGTCACAGACTCTGGCAAAGTACTGTTAGCGTGTGACACTGGCATCACTCCCAGTGTGGTGGCTCCTCTCTTCAGCTGTGGCATCTTCATCACAGCTTCTGACTTCTTTGCAGCTCCGCTGGAGGATTTGCAGGCCATTTCACAACCATCCACAACCCTCTGTGAACAGGCGAGCATAGTCTGTGACTTCGTTGGCCTGGATGCTGTGCCAAAACACTGGGCAGCTTTTTCTGGCTGCTTCTCAGTACCAAACGTGTGAGGTTTTGGACACAGCAGCGAGTCTGAGGGTTTTGCTTCCAAGTGATAATCGGTGCGTAACAGCCAAGGATCTTCAAATACACCATGTGGATTCTGCAGCTCTTTATAGCTGAGGACAGTATTATTGTGGATTGGAGAAGAGGTAGTTTTTGTTTTCCTAGGAAGACTAGAATGTATTGTTTCTATCACAGGCGCATCGCGAGAATTACTAAATTTAATTTTTACTGGTTGATCAGTGACACAAAAAGCACTTTTTATCTGAGATGCTTTGGTAGTTTCAGAGGTTTGAGGGCTTTTGCTGATGCCTGAGGAAAGCTTGCTGGAACTCAAGCTCTCACTCTCCAGCTCAGAGAAGCAAAATCCACTGTCATTCAGAGCGCTTTTCAGGGGGACACATAAATGGGACGAGTCCAAGTTGAAGGGCTCCTCGGACCTACTACAGTTGTAAGATGACTGTGCGACAAAACTGTCACTAGACTGGGCTCCATCACTTTCAATGGTACAAATGCTGACTTCACTAAGCCATGAACTGATGGAGGAACGTCTGCTGCTGGTAAAGGGATCCTTAGCAAAGGGCACAACAATATCAATATTTACACCAGTAGAAGACTCCTGTGAGGTATAAGCATCAAACTCATCATTTATGCTGCTGATAATACTGACCGGCCTCGAACCCGATGCAAGGGCCTGAAGGGAGCAGTCACTGTTAAAGCTAATGATGCTGGAAGGTCTCCCATTATCCATAATTCCACTAATAGAGAGCTCTTCCACCACTGTGAAAACAAGCTCATCCTCTCCATTCAGCTCAACAGGCTGCTGCAAAGTCACTGTGGTGGTCAGTATATCCCGATCAAAACACTTCCCTCTGAATGCTGACCTGAAGCTGTGTACCTCTATCGCACCCGACTGACTCTGGGTGTTGCTACCAACCAGGAATGTGCTTCCTGCAGGGTTTTGCTCAGGTTTGTTTCCCATCTGTTTGCTCATTCCCACAGGAGGAGTCCGAACTGCATTGCTATTGTCCAGCTCCAAATTCTCAGCCTTGGAGCTTGCGGAGTGTTCTCCTTTCTGCTGTGGAGGGGGAGGTGCTGGGCTTGGCAAGGGTCTCTTCACGTACAAGGACTTTTCCTTAGTGACACATTCAGCTGGGGCCTTATTCTGCTCTGGATTCCTCGAAGGGCTACACCTTGAAGTCTGCAGGGAATCAGTGATTGTCTCTCTCTCCTCCTCCAGGATAGAGTCTATTATTTTGTTGTCAGCTCTGCTCTGCAGCTTGGAAAGCTCTGCTTTCAAGTGAGGTGTACTATTTTCTTGACAGTTGCCATTGCCACCCCTTGGTGCAACAGCCTGGAAAGGAAGGTTATGTCCTTTTTTGGGAGACGCAGTTTCTTGTGGAATCGGTTTCTTAAATCCTCCAGAAGGAGAGGATATTTTTTCCTTTATCAACTTAGACTGTGCATTTTCTGTACTTCCAGGAACAGGACTACAATTGGACCCAACAGAGATTTCTCCACAAGCAAATTTCATGGGTTCCTCACTTCCATCAATGCACTCTAACCTTTCCTGCAGTTCAGCAAAAGTGTTGCATTTAAAATGGTCCTTGTCAGAACTCCTGCCAACAGCAGAATTGTCTTTATTTCTCTTCTTATTTAGGGATGGGATAATGGGAACAAACTCTGGCGGACCTTCATTATCTGTCAATTCCCTGTCAGACAAAGCTGCACCGTTGGGACCAACATAGATGACAGTATCACAAGACTGTTCACTGCTGGAGGAATAATCAGGATCACTGGATATATTCAGGACAGGAAGGTCAGGGTCAAGGGCAACAGTTCGTGGGTGGAATGGTCGCAAATGGGGCGGTCTCCGGACATGTCCTTCTTCACATGAACTCTCTCCTCCAGACGAGCTGGATGCATACTGCAAATGACAAGTAAGGGAAAAGTTATTAGTATCAATTGATAAATAAGTATATACATGTACAGGAAATGATTAAAAGGTCAGGCTTGCAATATACTCTGTGCTTTGTGTATACTATCACAACTACATCTAGTGGGAAAATATTTAGGGGAGGGTAAATTAAAATAACATGCTACATAGATTTTACTGTATTAGTAATAATATAACAATCACACCTTTTCAGATAATTTCCATTAAATATTATGCATTGTCTTTCTCCTCAATAGTTTTCTGTTCCTCCTCTATTGATTTTAAATTAATACTGATAGAAGCTTTTGAGATAGTTCCACATGTAAGCAAAGAAAGAATACGTGTTTGAAACAAAAAGAAGGGAATTTCAGGATTAAGGACTGGGGGCAGGATGATGGCTCAGTGCCAAGTCATTTGTCAGTTCCTCTCCTGAGCTTTTATGCATTTTGTGTTACTTCCTACCATCCAGAAATCCCATGTTCCCCTACCGAGAGGTTAGGAAAACTCATTTTCAAATGAATTAATTTCTGCTTGTTTGTGAACCAACCTTGGATTTCTTCTTTCTCATGCGGTGGATTCGCGACGCGAGCTGAACAGTGGTGAGAGTCTCTGCGTAATTGGCTGGGGAGTCAGAGATGTGCGCAATCATAGTAGTCCTGCAGTTGATGTTCCCAAGGGATTCCCTCAACAACATTGTCAACTTGTTGTCCCTGTGCAACAAAATGAGAATACCAGGCATATTTAAAGAAATCACCACCTTTTTTTGCAGAATTTTACACCACAAGCTGTGCTCTCACTCCCATGCATGTATGGTACGTGTAGATAAGAAACATGCTCCTGTTATTGACCACACTGAAAATGTGTCTAAATGTACACATACAAAGTTACCAATATTTCAATTTATCTGCCTGTGTATTTACAGTATGGTAAGTCATTCTGTTGCTTAGAAAACTGTAAATCAATTGACTGATAACTAGTTGTCTCAGGTTTAGGTCATACTACACAAAAAAGCTCATGAGTGCTGTATTTCTAGCTGAACAGACTTAGTACCTGGATAGTTACACTCTGTGAGCTCTGTGCAAACACTTTTAATAATAAATAAAAGAAGTCAGCAGAAATGGTAAGAAGTCTCTGAACAGATATAACAGTGTTAGATACCAGAAATACAAGTGTCACCCCAACTAATCTGCTTTCCATTCTGCCACCTGTGGTCTGCTCTGACATAGCAGAAGGGAAGCAGAACTTATCTCTGGAGGCTTTTCTGGTGATGCAAATCCTCCACTGTGGACAGTAAAGCTGACAAGAGAAGTGACATTTTGTCCTCCACTGGTCTCCAGGACATCTT
Source organism: Pachycephala philippinensis (assembly GCA_013397055.1). Classification (NCBI taxonomy): domain Eukaryota; kingdom Metazoa; phylum Chordata; class Aves; order Passeriformes; genus Pachycephala; species Pachycephala philippinensis. The sequence goes on from VWZT01012012.1 coordinate 42,918, forward strand.
TCCCCACGGCTCCATGGAGACTGCTTCCTACTGCCCCCCCGAGCTGGTCCAACCTGAGGGAACTCCTGTCATGTCTGGTCACTAAACCACAGTAGGTGACAAAGTTAAGGATCTGCCCTTCCCTATTCTAACCCATCCATCCTCTACTCCACACACAAACCTAGCAACTAGCCTGAGGAAAATATCTCTCTGGCTCATACAGAGAGAAAAAAAACACCTGTTTGAGATGCATCACTAGATAAATATGTGAAATGACATGATTGATAACAACAGCACAAAGTTATAATGCATTAAGACAAGCAGCAATTAAATTTAAGGACCGAAGGCCAAGTTCTGGTAAGGGTGCTTACAATGCGGCTGTTGTCTCTAAGCTGGGCTCCCCACAGGTGTGTTTGACACAAAATTATTGTCACAGACACTCCACAAAGGAACACACCTAAACATTCGCTTCTGCTGAACTAATGTGCAACATGGTGGTCTTCTTTCTTTTAATTGAAAAGATGTATCATCCAAAAAGACATACAGAGATAACAACCTTTGATGACCATACTCGATCAACACTCAAGTATTTTCCGAAATTTCCATACAATTTTTACATTTGCAAAAAGAAGAAAAAGTCCTATGAAATTTGGGTTGAATTATTCACTAATGTCCAGCTGGCTGAGATTAGCCAAAAATTCCAAATCCAGGAAACAAAGAGGAGAGAGAAGGAAGAAAAATATCTTAGCCATTTTTCCCTCACTTTTTTCAATAATCAAACTCTCCTCAACACTTCACCCAACTTCAGTTTATAGCAATATACCATTTTTGGCCATGTAACTAAGAATTCCATGTTACTTGAACATTTAAAAACCTGTGTGTATGTTAATATGGACAAGTAGATGAACAGATACATGCATCTGTAGGAGTGACCTTATAAGAAGACAGACCCCTCTCTGACAGAATTCCCTTTAACTTCATCTTAGGTAAAGAGTAAATTGTTGATGCAATCCATTTCTCAGGTAACACCAGCCAGAAATTTAAGATAATGCAGACCAGAATTCACTTACTTATATGGCACATGCTTAGCACCATTAATTAAGGCCAAAATTACATTGCCCAGGGCAGAGAGAGACAGACACAGAGAGCCTCCTCCATCTCGGCTCTTGCTCAGCACTTTTTCACAGCTCCCCAGATCAATGAGATGCAAACGACTGCGTCCTCCAGACACTAAAACAAAAAGGGGAAAAACAGTTGTACATCACATTATTGTATGGACTCAAGCCAAACCTGGTATTCAAAAGGCATTCAAATGAGGAGAATAATGAATACAGCACGGGATAATGACCAAATTAATATTTAATTGTAAGGAAACCAGATATTAGTCACAGCTACAAAAGTTAAAGGTGACTCAACTGGCTTGAGAGTTCATTTTTTCTTTTTAAGTTAATTGCAATTTATTATTAAAACTAATGCAAGACCACATCATTTAAAAATAAACAGTATGGTAAGAACATTCATACTTCCTCCTTTGCCACTCTTCTCCATGCGATACTGGTATATGTGAAGAGTAAAGAGCATGTGTGAATTCCTCCTATCTTCCTCCTCACATTCAGGCTTGCTGGTGCTTCTGGCAGCAATTGCAGCATCAAGAAAAAAGGCAGCTTTCTCTGCTGTTGGGGCCCTTAGCTCACTTTGGTTTTGAAGCTTGAATATAAACAAGAAAATGACTAATTAGCACAGGGGCATTTTTTTTATTATTTTTTGCTGTACTGGCGAAATCTCCAGGGCACTAAGAGAAACAAATATGTACACCATGGGAGAAGGGCTTATGAATTAAAAGCAATAAATTTTTTTTACTGGCTTAAAAGTTGTCATAATTGTTGTCAGATAAAAGGAAATAAAAAGTACAAGAAAGGCTCAGAAAAATCTATGTTGTGATATTCATTATACCTGGGTTCCACATATTGGATCTTCTCTCAGATAAACCCCAGGAGACTGGCCATCCTGAAGGCTGCCAGTGGCTACTTCAGCTAACAAATCCTTAAGGTTTTCATCTTTGCCACTGATCTCCACAGCAGATACTCTAATAGAGAAACGAGTTCCAGTTTTTTCTTTACGTTCATTGATCAGTTTGAAGAGCCAAGAAATTGCACAGGGGATGATACCAAGGCTTTGTGTGGAGTTATCTTTCCCAATCATGGTAAAAGATTTTCCTAGAATGAAAAGACAAACATAAACACAATTAACCTTTCTTGTACAAGACAGTGTGTCTTCATATTGCCACCTGATATCACCACTGTACATTACATGCAATGCCATGTGCTGCACAGATAAGGGAAAGAACAGATGCAAAAATTCTAAGTATGCAATTAATAATCCATTACTATTTATTCAATTAGGCTTGCAAGTTTTGTAAGTCAGACCCGCAGCAAGTTAATGTTAAAAACATCTCTGATCTTTTGATTTTCATCACAATGCACCTACATAAACTTGCTCTTGAATATGCTAATCTGATGCTACATTTTACCTTTTCAAATGAAAACTTACAATCACAGTGTAGAAATAAACAGTGATAAGTTTGCAAAGCTAATTAAAAAGAAATTCTAATCTATTCATATACTCCAGGTTTATTGTTCCAGGAGCTGACAGCATGTAATTACCAGACTGACATAGTAATTAACTGTAACGAATTTGGGAGCTCACCAAGCTTGACATGACCAAAGCAAAATATGCAACCATCTGCACCATTCACAACAGACTGGATTACTTCTGCTACTGTTCCAGAGCATACCTCAGCCTGAAAGAAGAATTGGAGACAAATAAGTGAAAGAACATATACTGCTGTGGTTTTTACTATTCTTCTGTAATGAAATGAATGACTCAATATTTTGGAGGCGCAATATTCTCCCCATTTTTATGGCATCAGTCCTATTATTTTAGTAACTATGCTATCTTAAAAAATAATAAAATATGCTACTACAGCCTAAAATAGTTTTCAATTCTATTAAACCTATTCTCTTGGAATATTGATTCTATGACTAATGTAGCAAACTGAATGCTATCCAACCAGGCTTCCTGCTGATATAATAGCTTAGCCAAGGCTATTCAGTAATAGTAGCAACTCCACTGAAATTAAGCTACTCAGGAGTGCTCACAGGAATTAAAAAGACATCCATACTGGAGAAAATGCATTAAGATCCCTGAATAAGATTTCATAGTATCACATTTTCCTCTTCCAGCGGAAACATCATCATCAATAAAGAGAACTTTCTAAAATACTTGATTGTGCTAAAACCAGTTTATCCAAGTCAGGGAAGGTTTCAAATACACAATAAGATGGTCTATTAAGTACAGCAAGTGGCGGCAGGGGAGGGGGCTGCTGTAAATATGTAACTACAGTGAAATGATAAGGCTCTGCTTGCAGGTACAGGGACGCAAGGTTGCCTCCAGCAATGACGCCTGCACAGAAGGGGCTGCACTAGCCAATATCACCCAAAAACACCACAACAGGCCACCCAACAGGCCCACTACAAGGAACTGAAGAGCCATCCCAAACCAGGGGTCAACAGCCTGAAGGACCAAAACCAGCAGACAAGCAGGCTGTGACCAGCCACCTTGCAGCAAGGCTGGCAGCACAAGTGAGAAAACCTCACTTCCAGTTCCAGGCTAATGTTGAGATCACTGCTGCATACTTCTGCACAAAGACCCTGTTTGAACTTATGCAGGATCTCAAAAACAGCTTTCGGATGTGGTTACCTTTGCTTTAGGCACTGATGTGTGTGGGGAGTTATTCTCAGTCTTCAGTGCTTGGCTAGAACTTAGACTTAATAGATGTTTTCCTATCTATTGTCTGGGACCCAAAAAATTAAACAAAACCCTAGGAGAAGATCTGAGGAGGGGACTATGAACTAGACCTTGTCATATTTCTCAGCATTAATAGACTATTTTCACCTTGGATGCTTTGTGCTGTATTTTTCACCCTATTTTTTTTTTTCAGCAGTTCAGACTTGGTGTAGTTCTTCAAATGCTGTTAAATTAGTTATTCTTTTTAAAGCTGTGATAGGATTTTATTTTCTGAACCACAGATTTTTCACAGAAGGAATTATCAGATGTCCATGAGTACAACCTCACTGAATATACCGCAGACCCCAATCCTCTCAAAGACGAGCCATTCTGTCTGTGTAGCAGATTTCAGGTCTGGGGCTATTACTGAACCAATGCTCCCTTTTGCAGGCCAAAAGAAAGATATGCACCACCATCAGCACAACCATCGACATAAAATAATCAGTCAAAACCACAGTACAAACAAACTGGAAAAGGTACAGATAATATAAAAGCTCCCTGTTCCAGTATAACAGTCCCAAGGGGTTAGCTTTATCTTTCCTCCTAACAGCATTTAGTTTAACATTGTTAAAGTATATGTTTATTTCCCATTGAAAGCTGTGGGGAAGGACTTTATTTCAGTACCATCAAATGGGCTAAAACCTAGCTGGATGGAAAACTCGATTTTAAACTAGCTGTGTGTCTTTCTGTCACAAGAGAATACACAAGAAGGTAATTTAGTCAGCAAATCCATCTCCCCAGCTATTATTCCTTAATTTTACATCTCTGCTAAACGGAAGATGTAAGAATTTACCCACTTGTCTATCAATTACCATGTTTTTTCCAGACATTAAGGCAACTCATTTAAATAAAATTCCCCAAAAACAGAAGGAACTCTTCAGACAATCAAATGCAGTGGCCATGAGAAGACTCAGGAGGTTTACATGAGTGACTCCAGTACCTGTGAAGCATCCTGGGGGAAAACTGCATCAAAGGCAAACATCTTTGGGACAGCAACAACACCTCTTCTGTGACCTGCATTGGAAGGCCCAGTCGCTGCTGGATCATAAAATGTGATTTGCTTTTTTCGTGGGTCCACCTTTAGGAAGGACATGGATTCAGACGTTTCGTGTGCTCCTTGAGAGGAACAAATCCTTACCATCACTTTCACCTGCAAGAATTCAGAAGAAAGCAACAACCTGAGTTCCCAGCTACAGATAAAGACATGCAAAGCATTCCTCCCAAACCAACTCCCCTTCCCGTGATGTGTTTGTTTGTAATGTTTAGGTGTGTCAGAACAACCGTGGGACAAAAACAGAGCCAGATTTTCCAGCCTGGGGTCTTCACTGAACTAATCAGGTTTTAATGGTGCACTTTTTCTCTTCAGGTGAAGCTGTTTCAGTTTTCCCCATTCAATTTATAAATGCCTGATCTGCAGGTATGATCCACTGTAGGTGTAACACAATGCCAAAGAAAAGAAAATTCTAGTTTCTTGCCTTTCAAGTACTCAGTGTGACTGAAAGGACACTTTGAAAACTAGTCTGAATAACACAAGGCTCAGACAGCTACTGCATTTGATATAAATCTAGAAACTTTCAATTTCTCATTCATATTATTCTAATAGAAAGGTGTTTCTCTTAGAGCTGTCCCAGGCAGTTGCCTTTATGATGTCATTGCTAGGCCCTTCACTGGTTAGTTGCAGATTTAATGAGGGGAAAAAAAAGAAGGAAAAAAATATCACTAACCACTAAAAGGTCAAAAAGCTTGAAAAGAAACCACTCACAAGGTACATTTCTATTGCAGTACTACAAATTATGATATCCTACACACAGGATTTTAAGACAGTATCTTTAGAAAGCTCTGACATGTTAGCTGTGATTGCCAAAGCAGCTTCTGGGAGCCAAGTGACTGCGTCTCAGGAAAATTCAGCTACAGCTGCACACCTGCTTCTTTTAAGCTTCCTGGAAGTCATACTCTTACTTTAAAAACCTGTGAAATACTGCCTCACACCCACTTACAACCATTTATCCTTATGAAATGCTCCCATGTCAGAACCAGCATGTTTTATACACCTTGCACTGAAGTGAATTACTATTACAGCTGCAACTTCAACTCTGAACTGCCCAGCAGATCAAACATCAGAGAAAAGCAATGTTCAGTCAGAATTACTTTTTCTATGGTGTATGAAATGTTTCGGTACCAAGCTGAACAACAGAATAATCTCCTTATCCAACTACCAGACAACTCTCACAGCACCAGAGTTGAAGAGCCTCCATGGCTGCAATATACCACAGCTGAAACAATTTACATTTGCACTGTCCACAGCACCCATCAGCACCTTCATCTTCTGCAACACAGCTGCTGAGCCATGAAACACCCACTCCTGTTAAAACACAGAACATTAGTGGTGGGCTTGGCAGTGCTGGGTTAACAGTTGGACTTGATCTTGAAGATCCTTTCCAACCTAGACAATTCTTTGGTTCTGTGAGTCAGGTTCACTTTTAGCCCTGAGCTGGATATTGCATGTGGAAGCTGGGATCAAAAGCACTTGTCTCTGATAAAGAATGATTCTCCATTTCAGTCAGTCTTTTGTTTAAATCTGCCAGAACAATTTGACTCCTACTTACTTCAAGAACGTTATATCATTAAAATGGTGTGCACTTATTCCACGGACACATTCTTTGTGTCTTTACCAAAAAAATGGGCTTTGCAGTCAGCACTTCCCGTCACTTCTGTATCCAGAGAAATACTGGCAAAGGAAGAACCAAAGCTGAAAACTCACTTCAGCAAAGCACAGCATGTGAAATGCAGGCAACAAGCGGAGACCAGAGCAGGCTGAGCCACCCTCAGGAACTGCCCCTCATACCAGACACGATGAAAAGGTGACAGCAGACACATCTGCACCCAGTGTGTGCAGTGAAATGCAGTGCCCAAGCCAGGATGATCCACAGCAGATGTGGGAGCAGCAGGAAGCACCATGCTGAGCTGTCCCTGCCTTTACCAGCTGGGGAGGGCAGGTAATTTGAACATAAGTTCTCAACTGTTCCATTCCTCCATCTCCTCCTCTCCACGGGGGCTAAGCCGCACACAGGCATCCCCACACAATTCCTCAAGCACCCTCAAAGGAAATATTTTCCACAAAGCAGCTCTGAAAGCTTTTCCCCAACATTTTTTTCCAAACAAAGAGGTTAAGAAACAATCAAGCCTTCCCATAAACACTGCAGGAGGCTCCACCAAACATAGCAGCAAATTCGTCCACCTATTGACTCAAGCAGCCCCCTGATTCAACACTTTCTTTTCTTTTGCCTTTCACAGTTACATAAATATGAAAATACAGTCCCAGAAAACAAGCTAACCTTAGAATAAATGAAACAGCTGCTTCAAAAGCAAAGTGCATCAGAGGTGACACACTCAAGGCTGTTTCCCCATAAAAGCTGCATGAAGCCAGCTTTGTGTATTAGCCTGCTAGCTCAACCTTGACATGCTACCAAGGTGCTCATAAAAAATAACCTCCCTCTGGGCAAAAAAAGAAACAAAACCTAAACATATAAATATATATAAGTATAATTGCCCACTTCAGGGTCACTTGATTAAAATGAATTTTAAAATATATGCTGTTTTCAAAGCACTTATCTAAATAGTCCTTTCTGTTCTCTCTTCCATCTATTATTAGATTATAGCAGCCAGAGCTTGGATAAGAGGAAAATTGGTTTGCTCCTGACCTAAACAGCAAGTTACCTCCATCAGAGCATTGCTCCCCCTAAACACAATGATGGCTTCACCCACAGAAAATCCTTGTGTGACAAATTAGCTTTTTAAGACCACCTCTCTGAATCAGAAACATACTAAAACAGCTTCCCATAATGGATCAGATCCCAAACTTAACAGGTCTCAAGGGTCATCTTCATTTTTACAGTGGAAGTGAGCTTTCAAGACAAATGGGGGGGGGGGGGGGGGGGTGAGAGAAAAGCAGCTTGAGGGAGTTCCTCTTTTAGTGTTTTGTGTATAAAAGCTGATTTGCAGAGTAGAAAAACACTGCTTTCACATTTAGTTTCCCTGCCCACTAAATATATCTAGAAATTATATCTATCAGTAGTCATAGTGTTATAATGTGCCACATGCACTCATGATGCTGAGCCAGACTGATTTCACTCAGAAATAAAGCAGAAATGCTCATGGAAGTACCATCAAGCACAAAGATTACTCAAACATAGCCCTTCGCAAGAGCAAAACCCAAGAGCAGGCAGATCCCGGGTGCATGCACATGCTTCTGTGGGTACAAAGGAAAGGTTTCGTGTAATACTGTTTATTCTTTCCACACTTCCTGCATGCCTGTGGCTGAGGACCAATCTTAAGTGACAGGTTTATATTCTCAGCTCCGAAGTTCATCCCAGTATTCTTCTGGAGTTAAAACTGCAGGAAAACAGTATAGTATGAGTACTACAGAGCCAGCATGGCTCTTGCCTTAAGGATCAATTTAACTGCAGTTTCTCCTGGGTCTCTTTATCTAGCTCTCATACACAAGGCATGCTCACCTGTAGAGACAGCAATATGTGGTGCAGGAAATCATCCAGAAACAAGGGCTTGCAGGGAGGGGAGGATTCAGGATAACACAGGGCCTGTAAATCTGAAAGTAACTTTGGCCCATAACTAGGGAGCAAATCAGCAATGACTGCACTCTAATGCTTTTATTTGCTTGTGAAAATGAATTATTAGAATTAAGCACAGCTAATTTCAGGCCCACTCAGGATCACCTTTTGTAGGCAATTATTCAACAATACGTCCAGCTTTCTGGGGTCAGCTCCAACTGCAGCAGCACCAGCTACTGCTAACATTTGTACAAATCAAGGAAACACAAGAAATGGGATTTAGAGGAGAATGAATAAAGAAAGAGAAGAATAAGATAGGTCTAAAGGAAAAAGAACAGGTTGGGGGGGTGGGAATTGAAGAGAGCTAAAAGGACTGGGGGTGAGGGGAGACAGAGAGATAGAACACAAAAAAGGAAAGGCAATACAAATTTGGTGATTTCAGAAAAGTCATCTCAGGCTCAGGGCACCCCACCACTTACAGATTCCTTAAGGAGAGCTAAGACAGACATCCACCCTGTGATGGGAATGACCCTTTTTGCTAAAAGTGGTATTATTAATACCTTTTTCCCCATTTTGTTGTTTCTTCATCAATGCAGAGAACGATGCAAAGTAAAAAAGAATTACACGTGGAAGTTTATAATTATGAAGGATATAAGACTTTGTACATAGACATTCATGCAGGCATTGAATAATAGATAGAGGCTCTATTTTAATGAGGATGTTAGAAAAAGAAGTTAGGTTTGTATTAGAGTTCAATTTCTGCAAATAAAAATAAAAGAAACACAAATATCACAATATTTGCACATTATTAACATTTTTCTCAGTGCCTGAAGACAGCCTAAATCATGGAAACAACTGAAGTATCTCATTAATTAACTGACTCTAATCTGGTGGGTTTTGTACACTGGAGGTTCACACTCCATTATACTGAACTTTTCCAAAATTCGTGTTTCTGCAGAAACCAGGAGGTCAGCAGAATTGCTGGAGGAAATCCTCTTAAAACCAAAAGTGCTTGGGAAAAGAAGACGGCAAATATATCTTTTATCTTGTCATTACAAGATAAAAAATTCAAAAAAATAAACAAGCACCTAATTTGGAAAAGCTCTAGAAATGGGTGGCATAAGGTCAGAGGCCCCTCACCTAGCACAACAATGGGTGTAATTTTAACCTTCACTGGCAAGGGGGAGAGTTTCAGAGCAATCAGGGAATTTTTTTTTTTTAACTTTATCTGTCAGCCTACAGTGGAAGTCAGGGCAAAGAAAGGCAACAAAAGCAAACAGCCACTGGAACTCATTTGCTCCAGCTATGCAAGAGCAAACCTAAGGGATGGATGCTGAAGCATAAAAACAAAAATCACACCAGTTTTATGCAAACACATGGGATTTTAACCAGACAAATTGGCAAAAGGGCAGATTTCTAAAAA
>VWZT01012012.1:52787-125877 GCA_013397055.1 Pachycephala philippinensis
GGGGGGAAGAAAAGTCCTCTGTGTAGATGACAAGACTGCGTGGACTCTGGGGGCAAACCCCATGAAGTTTTAGAAACATCTGATGAGAACACTAGAGAATCACAGATCCACTCAAATATCAGTAACCTGCTGGAGTCCTGAGACAAAACTTTAGACCTTGAGATCTTTAACCTTTACGGAAGTGAAATCTAGATGTATATTTAATAACTTTCACCTGAACACTAAAATATCTCAGAAACTGAGGGATGCATATCCTGGCTGGTACCAGCCCTTCCTCCCCTTGCAGCCCTCCTCCTCCTTTGATACTGGCTTCCCAATTCACACCAAAGGGTCCCAAGGAGAGACCTTCTGCCCACTGTCACGTGGCAGTCACTGCTCCCATGCTGAGACCTTCTCCAGCGTTGCCAATCCCACATGACCCCTTGGTGTGGGCTCATAATTTCCAGATCTCCCCAACATACTGAACCAGATGGAGTTGAGGAGAACAGGACAGAGGAGTCATAGCAACCAAAATAATGGGCTGGCTTCAGGACTCATCAACACAGTGCAGAGCATCTGGTCAGTGCCAGAAAGCAGGTCTGGAAAAAGCAAGAGACAGACCAAAAATCTGTGAAACCCAAAATTTGAAGCAACTCTCTGACAGATGAAGGTGAGACTGATTGTCAGAGCCAGCAATTTTATCTAATAAGGCCCATATATTTTGGATCTGAACTGAATGGAGCTATCACAGAGCTGCACATCAAAGAACTCCTCCAAGACCAGTGAGGCATGCGTTGTCCCAGAAAAAATAATGTCCAAGGCTGAATTTGCAGAGAAAAGAGTCAGTGATCAACAGAGAGAATGACACAATCCTACATAATTTTAGACAGAAACGGCCAGGAGATTGACAATCAGGTTCTCATAGATTATTATCCCATGATCAAGAGAGATGGAAAGGCTTTAAACTCTGACACCAGTGAAAGGGGAAGGACCATCTCACACTTAAAGAACCAAACTATTTGAATTCTGTTCTTAAGATTATCACAGACCTCCACCACGTTTTAGACAACAAATACAAAAATATTATATATATATATATACACATATATATGTACCTAATGTATATCTCAGAAAATTGGTCCTTCATCTTTCAGTGGAGGGTGCCAAACACTCTACACAGTTTAATTAGGGGCAGACATGTAGACACAGAAGACTCCAGTAATTCACTAGGTAATGACTAGACTCCATGGCATTTTGAATGTTGAGGAAATTAGGATCCTGACCCAGCCAAGTATGTTAGCACAGGCATAACTGTAACATATGGTACCTCCTTTGAAATCAATGGATGTGCAGTGTTTATGTTTTTGTAGTGATGCTTTGTTAGCATCTGATGCTTATATAGTTGTCAAGTTTCATATCAGACATAATGAGAAGGAAAAAAATAAAAGGAATGGATTAAAAAGCATGTAAAATTTTAAAATACATGTGCTCAAGCCTTTTTTTACTAAAATAAACTCTGACTTTATCTGTTTGTATTTTGGGAAGGTGCTGGCACTACACTGGAATCCATTTTAAAAATGCTGGTTATATTCTGCATTACAGCAGTATCATAATCCCTAAATGAACAAGCAATTTGGTCTTTAGCAATAAATGTCATTATAACAAATTTGAATGGACACTAAATATTCCCTAGAAACATGCATCCTTGACAGGCTTCGTGCAGCCAGGAAGTTAATTTTGTCCAATGTTCACAAAATGGCGTACAACAGCAGGTTAATTAAATAACTGTGTTTAGACACCCACCATTCTGAACTAAGATTTCTCACCAAGAAATTCCAAAGAATCCACAATCCATTGAATAAAGACCATTTTCCAAAGAAATCACATATTTTTCAACTACAGTGTAAATCAAATTACGAAAGTCCTAGTTCAGAGCCAATATTTTTCATGGATTTAATTGTAACTGACAGATATATAACCCTTGCTAAATTGGTTTACTGTGGGTAGCTCTTACAAGCCTTTCATATACTGCCACTACCAATGGATGGCAAATTTATATGCAAAACTGCCACGCTAGCATAGACCATCTAGCTCCCCTGGGAGAACCTGGGAAAAAAAAAATGTCCTCTATATTGTATTCTGCTAAAGAAGAATTAATTCTGTACACTCAGAAAACATGCAGGAAAACTATTTCATTTTTTCAAGGTGAAAATAAAGTACAAGAACTTCTGTATTTTTATCTCACTTTTCCACATTTTTGTCTAAGCAGTTCAAGGCATTTTGGCAGGGATGCCAGCACCTTGGATGAAGCAGTGCTACCTACATCGATGGGCAAGTACTTACAGTGATACACGACTTATATCAGAAATAACGTTTCAGTCATTAGGGAACGAGGAGCAGTAAAGATGACAAAATTAAGTACCTATTTGTTATCCGTCATCAAACCATCGTAAGAACCAGTGAATGGGACACACAGCACACTTAAGAAAACCCTGCATGATCAGTAAATCATATTAGCAGTACCTTAGCTAGGGCTTGGTAAAGCATAAATGAAAGTAAATGTCTAAAACTCATAAATGGAGAGCAGTATGCATATACCTGTCCAAGAAACATGTCTGACAATTCAGGTTTTCTTTAAATGCTCCACTTCAATTGTCTCACATAGGAGGATTCTGTCATTCTAACATAAAAAAAATTGACAGAATCCTTGGAAGAGACAAGCACTTAAAGTTGCTGTTGTAAGTGATGCAGTGTTATAAAGAATGAGCTGAATAGGACCCCAGAAAATAACATTTTGCATGAAAAAGGCTTCCCACCATGCTAAAGAAAAATAGCACATTAGAATGCTACACAGCAGCCACTGTAAAAAGGATGTCTTTCTTAATACCACAATATGATAAATTATCTTAAGTAGCACATTAATGTCAGAAATTGAGCATAATCTAACTTCTTTCCAGTGACAATATTAAATGGCTTTCAGACGTCTTTCCTACAATTCTGACATTAAATTTAATAACACCCAGAGAGACCACAAAAATGATTCAGTTACAAGAATCATAGTGCACTGGATCATTGCCTTTTAAGTAGGATTCAGCTAAATGGTTTGGACTCTGATGCTTTTGGCACATTCAAGAGAAAGGTACGAATTTTGCTATGTAACATTCATCAGTAGTGAGCAAATTCCTGTCAGTATCCAGTTTGAATTGATAGTGACACCTTTCTTTGTGCATGAGTTTGATTACTATTGATTATATGAAACACAGGTCCCAGGCAGACCTACTGTTCTAAATTGTTCCTTTTGGGGTTTTTTCAACTTTTCCCTGCTTGGTATTCCTGAGTATTGACAACCCCAGCAAGCACCTGTGAGAGTGTGCAACATTTTGCAATCTTACTAAAGAAAATTAAGCAAAAGGCTTAATTAAAGATTTGTATCACAGGACAAGTCCACATACTGCTGCTGAAATTATTATAAGCAGAAAAATTGGTATTTCTGAAATGCGAAAGAAATTAATAACACATTTATTTTCCACCTTTCAGAAGAATACTTGAAACAGTGAGAAATTATAAATACAAATTGCAAAAGATATGTAAGGGCTCTCTGCTGAAGTAAGTCTCTAATAACAAAAGTACTCAACCATAAAAGCCGTATATCAATTTCACTGCAGAAGAACTGGATGATACGCATGGAGATGATGATGTGAAATTAAGAATAAATTTAGATCTCAGGCTCAAATAATCAATAACTGAGTGCAAGTGAGAGAACTGGCCATCACAATCTCTCCACATTCCTGCCTCACCCAGCAGCACTCACAAGGCACAGTAACTGCATTTGCTGTAGTCATGCAGCTTATGAAAAGCAAGGACTCAAGCCTCTTCCTTCCCCCAAATGTCTGTTGTGCTCAAATACTCAAGACAAGGTCCCACAACCAGTGGCAGGACCTGTTCAGTTCTAGACACTACAGAAGAACACAAAATAGTCCAGATGCTACCTTCATTCAGTTCCTTAGATTCAACTGTCCCATCGCCCAGTTCTTATTTCTCTGCTGGCTCCAAAATGTTTTCACATTTTCCATGTTGTTTCTGTGTCTCTTACAATATATTGAACCAACCTTGAGTATCAGTGAATGGAAAAAATGTTAAGAATTACCACTGCAGAGAAAATACAGAAAGCCAGTCATATTTGCCATTGTAAATGCTTCAACATGTACTTTACTCTAAGCTTCCACTGGATTTATGAGAGAAATGGGACTGCACAGAATGTACAAATGTACAAATAATAATTAGTCACTGTAGTATTCAGGCATTACTCACTTAGAATAAATAGTATTTTGGCACAGTTGGCATATCATTCATCTCTTCATTTTTTCATAAAGGAAGGGACATTCCTCTCACTGAAGCATCTTGGACACTGCATCGGTTTCCAGTTTGTTACTTCTATTTTTCATTCTCACACAACAACTTCTCAGAGGTGAGGGAGGCAAAGGCTGCCCCACCAGCTGCTTAACCCACTGTAACCACACCGTAATAGTGAGGGACACTGCTGGAATGGGAATGATCACCCAAACCACGGAGAGTACCAGCCACAGCCACAGATGCTGTGGTAGGAAAAAGTGACTCTAGAATTCATCATTGATTCTGTCCCACATGTGTATCTTATATTCATTATTGGACAGGCTGCAAGAAAAAGCCAAGGAAAATGATAACCAGGAGGCGTGTAAAGTAAAAAGCTGTTAGAACACAGACCGATGTTAACAGAGGACCACAGCACAACTGCCAGCGTTTACTGATTGCTCTCTCCATTGCTGTGATACTTAAAGCAGTGAGGAAGAAAAGTAATTACTTTATTCCCATTGCCCTCATCATGAGATACCAGCTGAGTAAATCTCGATCAGCAGAAGCTGATGAGTAGGAAATAATGGAGAGTGCTAATGCATAGTGAGCTAAATGCTACCAAAAGCTATGTGCCATCGCTCAGAAACGGTGAAACTATGAATTTTTAGTACTTTACTAAAGAACACCTATAGAGGAGTGACACTTCTCCTTTGATCACATGTTCTAAGAATTCAGACACATGAAATTTCATTTGGGGTGACTCATTTTTAGAAAACGCTGTATTGCTGGAGGGCCTTTTTAAGGGCAAACATTGATATCTATGAAGTTGCAAAAGAGGAATGGGTTAAGAGACATTTAGTAGGTTCTGCATATCTTACACTGTGTTTCAGAGATGCCTAGCTACTTTGGTTTTTGAAGTGCATTAAAACTAGTAACTAGCATACCCCATCACCATTTGGATGCTCTAAATCTTAACTCAAGAACTAAAGGGCTGATTCAATTAGCAGAGAGTTCTTATCCTCTCCAGCAAAGCACAGGACTCTTCCAAATTGTGGTTAACAAGTATTTGGGGAGAAGGACACAGCTGGAACCCTCCCAGAATCATAGAATATGCTGAGTTGGAAGGGACCCACGAGGTTCATCGAGTCCAACTCCTGGCCCTGCAGAGGACCATCCCCGAGAATCACAACAAACAGTATCTTCAATACTCTATGATTCTTTAAGGTTCCTTCCAGCTCAGGATATTCTGTGATTCTATGTTTTTAATGTTTTCAGCTGAGAGCTAAATAACAGGCATTTTGAGGGTCAACAGACAGACATACCCTGTGCTGAAGGAGAAGCTCCCACAGCTGAACTGCTCAGGGTCCTACCATATCCTTGGCATTCTGGTGGAGCTTTTCTCTTGAAAAGTTCTCTACTCACTAATGAAGGAAGTAGGTAGAGCACATGACTCAAGGCATATCATCTCCTGCCCTCTGGAATCATGCACTTGATCACAGACTTTGTTAATCTGTTTGAAGACACCAGATAAACCAGTGCTTTCCATGAGGTACAAGTCATGCTGGGAAGCTCCACCAGCCACCCTCAAAGCATAGGAAAAAGGCTGAAGTCTCTTGGCTACACAGAGATGCAGGCACACAAGCACAGAGACAGTTTTATTGAGCTGTAGGCACAAGGATATACAATCATATTTTAAAGGTCTTCCTAAGGCAAAGTGCCTCAGAAATGCCATGCTCCCTGTTACTTCTGGTGCCACAGCCAAGTACTAAGTCTCACAGAAAAAAAACCAACAGGCACAACAAATGGGTTTTGTTAAAAAACACACATAGAAAGGACATTCCTTAGCAAACCCTCCTCCACCTGGGAATGTCTAAATTACTGTGCCAGGTTTACTGTATAACATCACTTAATACTACATCCTCTTTCCTAAGACACTGGAAAGACAAGAGAAAAAAACCAACACGTTTTCATCTGTGAGTTTCCACCTGCTTAAAATAGCCCAAATTACTCCTTTATTTTCCATTAAGCACAAAGTCAGCTAGGAAATACGGAGTATTCTCTGTGAGCAAGTGTCAGCTCTAGGTATTTAGGCTGACAAACTCTTTATGTTAATGTTGATTTGTATAGTTACTCTAGACACATATTTTAGCTCTCCTGTGCACATTACATACTTCAATTCTATCTTCAAACACTAATCACTTGTAGCCTATGTAAATAAGTATTCAGACGCTGTTGTGTGGGTGATTAAACAGTTATAAATATGAATAAAGCTCCAAGTAATTGGGTTGTATTTTAATTAATTTTAGATAAACTTAGCACAAATTTTTCAATTTCAAAGGTGCTGCATTTCCTGAGTTGGCAAGATTGCTACTCCATTTCCATACTCTTACAATGACACGTGAAGCAGAGGGAAACAAAGCCCTTGAAACGTATCTCCTAAACCTCAGCGGAGACACAGCATCAGCACCAGTGCCTGAGTCCTGCTGGCAACAGAGACTTCTTCTTCCACAGCTGAAGCCTGCAGGGCCACTGGGTTTGGACCAAATGGGTTTGGATGCCAAAGGAAATTTTGTCTCTTACTCTTTGCAGAAGATAACAGCACTCAGGCACATTCATACAGATGTGGCTCTCTGTCTACCCCAAGACCCTTTCCTTGAGTCTGTCCAACTCTGTTCCACGCCAAAAGCTTCCAGTCCAGTTAAAATTTGTCTAGAAAAATATTTTAAAATATTGAAATCCAAAGTTACCTTTCCAATGCCAGGGTTGTCCTTGATTTTGGACACAGCTCTCAGAAGGCATGGTGGTGCTGGGGGAGGACAGAGCTGCAGGATGCCACTAAAGTTAGTAGCATAAATAGAGAAGTCGTGTGTGTGTGGCAGGGGCGGATGGTATTTCTTTCTCTTCGAAGACAGGTTAAGCTTCTGTGCTGCTCTGTATAAAAGTAATAGCAAGAAAGGACAGTGTTACTTAGGTGTTAACAGGAATCTGGACCAGACCAACAGATGCTCATTGCCATCACTGCATGCTTAACAAATCAAGTCATTGCATTCTAATCTGATTTCATAAGGACAAGCCATCAGGACACTAATAGAGGAAATATGAGTAGATAAATTACTGGCAAAATATTCAGTTAATTTCTCTACCAACAGAATTTCAATTATAATCTAACTTGCCCTTCTTTCCCCCAACAGCTTGACATCTGAATCCTAAAAAACTAACATCTCACTGACGTAATAAAAAGCTGAAATAATCCCCTTGTCACTGGCAGAACCAGATGGACTTTGCTGGTGATAACATTATGAAAGTGGTTCTTTGTACTCTACAAGTTACTCAAGGCAGAGGATAGCACTCCAAGTCAGCCGAGCTCAAGATCCTCTCCTGTTGGCTGCACAGAAAATCCTTAGATAATAGAAAATTTCCTTCAAGACAGATTGGTTTTTCCTCCCCAATTCCATTCTTTCACATTAAAATGGAAAGCTATTAAAAAGACACGCTTTAATGTGCTGAATGATAATGATCCTGTTTTTGAAACGTAGAATTTCAAAACATAAAAGATGGAGAAGGAGGAAAAATTAGAACATACAATTAAAATTGTAACATTCTTCCTTGTGAATAAAAATAGGAACATAATCGGTTTTTTCTGCTATTCCCCATCAGCAACACCAAACAATATAGCAAGAGACAAAAACAGAAACTCTTCTCTACATCAAAATCCACATGGGAAAATAAAAATCACACTGCAGATTTAAGCAGAATAAAATATACATGCTAGCAAGCACATGCTGGGCAACTGGGCATGGCAATGAGGGTGAAATCTCAGTTCTCTCAAAGTCAAGGAGAGCTTTACCACCTGAAAAAACATGTGTGACCTGACCCTGAAACTGTCAGTAGATAGTCCATCCACAAATAATGATCATAAAAGCATCCAGCATATTACCTTTTAGCATTACTTTGAATGACTGTTAGGCCAGGAGAAAAACAAGGTGTCCCACTGCCAGCATCTGGGGACACCCTGAGAGCACGCTCCTGATGCCAGCAGGTCTTCTGGGGACAAGCCACTATTCCAGTCCATGCTTGCAATATAAGGGCTTGCCACTTTGAACTAATTATTAAGTATCTTTATACAATGACTACTTTATGTTATCATCTTGTCTTTCAGCCCAAGATCTCCAAGCACTTCTCAGTGAGATCAAAGTGGCACTAGCATCTGTGAAGTATTATAAGCAACAGACCTATGGAGAAACTAAGGCAGTGCTTTGCTGTCATAACGAATTAAGGGTAAATTTAGAACCTTAATCTTGCCACGAATCTTGTCATCATTGTCAGGCAGCCTCAGGCTTAGTCAGCTTAGTAAGCTGATCAGAGAGGGAAACTATTCCTATGCTTATATTTATTGTAGGTTAGAAATAAAAATTAACACCAAGAGCACAGTTTCTTCCAGCTGCACTATTGGCTTCAAATGAGCAACAGTACAATGAACTGGTTGTGTCTGAGCAGCAAAACTGGACACTTGAGTCAAAATTAAGACAGCTAGTTAGTACAACAGCAGGACTTTCAATACAGATCTCAAAAGTTCCCAATCCTTTTCTCTATATTCCAAAAGTTGTGTGTTAACCTCCTGAACATTTTTACTTCAACTTCTAGAGATGCAGACCCCCTACGTGTTTCCTTCTCCCCCTGTAAACACTACAGCGTTTAGAAAAAGACAAAGATTCTTGTGATGAAAAAATAAGGCTGTAGTTCCAAACTCAGAGGGAGCCCAAAGCCACTGTCTTTTGAGGAACAAGTTGGACTTTTGTCTCTGAGGAAAGAAGCAGTTTTTGACTCCTACTGCATCCTGAAACCAGCAGGAACTGCATCCCACAGTGAAGCAAAATACCACAAGCATGGGTTTATACAGAACCTCAAGGGTCTGGTGGCAATGAGAACTGATTTAACTGCCTAAATCTCAAATCCCCTTGCTAATACTTCATTCAGTATGAAAACATATGCTGAAATAGGACACCGGGAACACAGTTGCACAACTTCACTGTGGTTGCAGCTGCACATTAAAACCGTAATGCCTCCTAAATTATATGCAGCTTTACCGTGCAGAAAAGAGTCTCTACCTGTTGGTACTGTCATTGTGGAACGCAAGACAGTCATTAGCATCTATCTCCAAGTACCAATTAACAATCCTGGTTATTATTTAATCGTCTTGTTGATTAATATGAAAGATAATGTTTATTTTCTTGTTTACATGCTATGATCCCTTGTTGAAATTATAAAAACTCCTCAAGAGAATGTCTTCAAAGTGCAATCAAGATATACATTAAATCCTGATGAAATAATTACTCCTGCAACAGATCTGGCTGAAGGAGCTCCTCTGGGAAACATACATGAAAGAGAATGAGATACAAAGGACAAATTTACTCAGGAATTGTGTATTCAAGCAGCTAACTAAGCACTAACACTCAATGAGTAACTGCACCCAGAAAGACCAAGCTAAGCAGAGCATATAAACAATGAACAGAAAATGCCACTTTTTAGAAGTATAGCATTTCTCAAAATACCTCAGTAGCACATTTCTGGGACATTTTGATAAGCAGATCTAAGATACTGAATCTGTTACTAATTGCCTTAACTTCTGCACCAAGACAGAACCACCTTCAAACTGGTTCACTTCGACAGTAGCGTAACCTTCCTGCACCTCCACTGTTCAAAGGACAGCGGCATATGCTACCTAAAGCAATTAGCTGCTGTAGTGCTGATAAATCCTCTTCCTGTGAGTCTGGAGGGCGATGATTTTACTAAGAAATTTGGCAAAGGGACTGTTGATGTCCATGTGAGATAACAGGAAACTAACAGCAGAGGAACTGGAGTAGCTGTTGTAGAAAATAATCAGTGCTTTGATGGGCAACCGGCCAACTGCACTAATAATGATGTGTGTGGTTCACACTTAAAAAGCATCTCTTGTCAGGTAACAGTGCACAAAGCTTAATTACAACCTCTCTGTGTTTGAACGCAAGAATGGCTTTGCCTGACATTAAAACAAGGTTATTTCTGGAGTTGGAACACCACAGACACCTTGTACAAGCACTATCAAACAGCTTGCTGGGTTTGATTTTGTTTGTTGTTTTGGGTTTTTTTCTAAAAGGGAAAGGGTAAGGATCTAATTAAAAGCATGGGGCAATTCAGGTAAAACAAAACATCACTATCAAACTGTAGACTCTGAATATGAATTCAAGTAATTGTCATCCTCAGCTCCTATAAAAAGCAGAGTCAGTTCTTTAACAAAAAGCCAGTTTGGCAGCAGCTTTCACATGCTTTGCTTGGGCTCCTGGACAGGTCCAGGCAAAGAGCACAACAGAAACACTCATCAGTCCCTGTGTGCTTCTTGCAGAACCAACACCAATATACTTGGTGGCATCCCAGCCACCTACTCATTAGGCCAAAATATAAGACAAGCTGGTTCTGGACATGAGCCCAAATAAATCAAACAAAATCTAACTTCACAAACCTCTTTACTTCGGTAAAATTCCTGAGAGGATGCATTTACACGGAGCCAACCCTGAGACACTCCAGAGTGCTGGACTTTCTACAGTCCTTATCCAACAACACACTTCCGAATTTACACTTAAGTTTTCAGTTGTGCCTTTTCTCCAGAATTCCTTTACTCAGGGGGAATTTGCTCCACGGAGACAGGGCTGGTAAAGCTCTCCTAAACTGGGCCCTTTTTGCCTAGCACCAGAAAGACAGAACTCAAGCTCATACCAGATCACTTCCTGTAGGGAGTCTAATTGGGTGCCATGTCCATTGCCTGACCTGCTTCTTTTTCTCAAATTTAATCTTGCACAGGAGGCCCTCACATACACCTTCAGCACCACAATGGGCTGTCTGACCTTGTCCAGTCTCAACTTCTGTTTCCTCTCAGGGAAAATTATGAGCTGCAGGGAATTCCACGCAAAACTGAAGCATTACAGTCGTTTGTTTCTCCGGGCATTTGCCAAACATTTGTCATAGCTTTGACAGAGTTTTACACTTTTCCACCTACCTTCTCTTTCCCCATTCAGCCTTCACAAGCACTCTGCTACAAAACATTCTTACAAGGGAAACTAAGCCCCATACTCCTACGCTTCTCTTCCAATTAAAGCATGAGAGACATCCATGTATATTGCTTTTACCTCCAGCTGCGAGATCTACTGTCTGCATTTTGCTTAACTCTTTCCCTCTTTAATAGAAGATGTCTTTTAAGATGCTCTGGAGAGTTCTTTCCTCATAGCTAGGCGTCACGGTAGAAAATAAAACTAATATATGGCACATGCAGGGGCACTCAAATATCAAATGACAAGGGACAGTCTCTAACCTGCTCTTTCCCCCACACAATTTACAGATTACTAGGTTTTCTGCCATGCATGGATGAGACCAGTGAGGAAAACCACGGCCAGATCAATTACATAATGCTCAGCATCCAGGGAACAAGGCTGTGCAACAACAGTAGCTACAAAGCCTGCTCATTGAAAGAGCCATGCCATTTTTAATTTTAAATTCTGCCTATGTTGTTAGCATGACATTTCAGATATTCTGATGTACTGCAAGCTGCCTCTAGCTTACACTCCCTGCACACTTTCTGCACATTATAGCTGTGAAAGTAAACAGCACAATTTAAATCCCTAAAGCACTTCTTCTGAGCATAATTTCTCCACCAAAAAAAAAAAAAAAAGAAAATTAGATTTGAAACTTTTATAACTATGCAAAATTGTAAAATTTTTGCTTAAAACTGAGAATTTTATTAACCTTCAGAAGGAAGAGAGCTATGAAATACACTTTGGGACACATACTATAAATGGGTCAACCGAGATAAATGCAGAGGACTTAATGGACACAATACATTTATGGACAAACTGCCACAAGTCAGAAATAGAACTGGGAGTCCTGCTTCCCATTATTAAGCTCCACTGACAAGAATAATAAAAGAAAACTTCTGCACATTCATTTCAACATGACTCATTAAATATTAACAGTTTTAGTGTTATTAGCCAGTCTTATCTTTCAGAGATCACTATCATTATTCATATTGTGAGAATGCTTAAGGGCTTCACTGAAAGGGTCAAGGCCAAAAAAGTATACAGTCCAAGCCTTAAATATCCTGAACTTTGGAGTTTACACAAGAGTATGCTTACTCAAGACTTTTGGTTTGACCTTGACAGACATCACGGAAGTGATTTTTATCCTGATTCTGAGCCATCTGCAAAGTTTGAAAATTGATGGATGCAGGCTTACACTGAGAACCAGTCGACTCTAAAGCAAAGCTCTCCCAAACTCACCCAGTTCCCAGCTCAACGAGGCATAAATCCCCACACACAACCAATATCCCAGTCTTTTCCTGCTGCCAACCAGTTCCAAAGGAAGCAGTGGGAAAGTCACAGCCTGTCATCCTATCTGCAGTTCCAGTTATTGTTTCCTTAATCACTCATCAAAACAGGCAACAAATAGACGGATGTCCTACAATACATCCTCCAGCACCCTGTCCCAAGCCTTCCACAACTCACAGGATAAACTTGGTTGGCATTATTATTTTTATTATTGCTATTGCTCTTTGATTTGTGATTCTAAAATTAGAAAGGCAGCACAATGAAAAAAAAAATGCAGTTGCTACCCATAACCCCAAGCAAAATTAAAATCCAACAAGCTATCTGTTTCCACCAACAGCATTCGACTTGGACAACAAAATGTGATCTAGAGAGACACATTTTTGAAGAGGAAACTGGGAATGTCTAAATACAGCATGAAGGTTTGGAAAGGACAGGCAACATCTGTATTTCTAGAGTAAATTTTGTTCAAGGAGCCACTTATAAAGCATATGATAAACTTTGAGGGTATGGTCTCTTCCTCCCCCAAGCTTACTAGGTTCCTGTGATGGATGTACAACTTCTGGAAGACATAAACACTTTCCCCACTTAGTATCATTACACAAGTTCTGTACCAAACCTTTGTTTGCTTAGCTGTCCCAGCAACATTGCTGAGAAGCACTGCCAGGAAGAACAAACAATTAATGTTCCTTATTTCTGTGTTTCAACTTCCTCAATAAATAATTAGTTCATCTGGATCACAATGCACAGCCTCAAACAATGGCATTTTTATAATGGGTGAGGGTAATAAAGTTTCAATAGAAACCCATTATTCTGAAACATTCAAAAATGTCAAACCACATTTAATATTGCGAGGATGTTACCTCACCAACACTGTGAGAGCAAGTATCTCCAATCTGAGGCAAAGTTCATGCGTTGCCTCATGCACATAGCATAATCTTGCAATTCAGACTTGAATTTCAGCCTCTCACTTTGACCTTGTAATTTTCTCTTACTATCTCTTATTAAAATCAGCAAGGCAGAAATAAAAATCAGCAGTGTTGACATATTAGGAACATCATAGTCTCACAGTTTTTTACTAGACAGTTTTTAACTACTCTTACTCTCAGAAAATTCACATCTCATGTCTCCCATTCCTTATTTTCCCCCCACCTCACCAGCAGACACTCAGAGGAGCTTATTTCGTTGTCCTGCAGCTGCTGTTACCTGGATGAAAACCACTGCCACTCCCCAGTCAGTCTTCTCTTTTCAAATTAAGAAGTCCCAGTCCTTCCAACCTCTCCTCACAGGTCAGGCTTCCTTGATTTCTGACCATCCTTGTTGTTTGCCCCTGACTCTATTCACAACTTCATAAAGTAAGGAATCAAGGCTTTGTGCATCAGTGAGCAATAATCAAGGCTCACCTGAATTCAGGCACAGTACAGAAACATCAGGCAAAGCCACTTTGGGACAAACTCAAAACAACCTCCAGAAGATGACAACCTAAAACAAACGTGAAAGATACTCCTGACATCAGAAGAGCTCCCTCATGCTGTAGAGACTCAAGAGGTGGTTCCTCCCCTCGGCTACATTTTATTAATTTAACAGAAGCAACCAATCTGGCCCACCTTCAAGCATTCAAGCAATTTGCATACAGGTATCCAAGAAGGAATTTTCACTACACTTTTCTGTAATTTTTCCCCAAGTTTAAGGAACACCAAAGGGCAGATCCTCATGAGCACTGACAGTTGCACTCCAGCCATTTTTTCTGCTCTCCCAAACCAGCAGCTTCTGAGGTTGCTGCCACAAAACCATCTTGGGTAATGTCAGCTCCATGTTGTCTTTAGCTTGTAGATTTAAGACACTTTTCTGGCCAAAGAACATTGCTTCAGCAGCCAGGACCAGTGTTCAGGAACTGACTTTTATACATATTTTTATACATATATATGAATAACAGCTAGTCACAGCAGCCTGCCACATACCATTTCCAGCTCTGCTCACTAATGATGTTAAACAAAGCAAGAGCAGACAAACATATTGCTGCACTTCCACACTCGCTGTTTACAACTGCACCATATGACAAACTGCTGAAAACCTGGGTAGGTTAATCTTTAAGTAAGCAAGACTGTCAACACCTAATACAGAAATATGTCAGTTCCCAGGCTGCAAACTGCATAGATGGCTATGTACTGAAAATACAGCTACCTGAATGCCAGCAGTATTTTCCCACTCTGTTTCATGAGCTAACTGAGCTAAAGCAGGCAGAACCACATCAATCTAAGCACACTCCTTAGGCAAAAAAAAAGTTGGGACTTATTTGCCAGCAAGACATAGAAGCATGAAACAGTCAGGTTGGGCAAAATAGAATTCTAGTCTCATTTGTATTCTGTCAAGAAAAAGTAAGAAAGACATTTTTAAAACTACAAAATAATGAAACAAAATAATGGTGCTAACTAGCCCTTCACTATTGAAGTGACACCTAAATCAATTACTTAAAATTTTGCTTTGTAGTATCAGCTCCTGGTGTACAAAAATCATTCTGCTCATTCAGGCTGCTCCAGGGAAGAGGCAGACATATTTCCAAGTGGAAAAGATGAGAGATACAATATAAGACATGGCTAACAAGGGTTCGTCTGAAGCACTAGGCACAGACGAATATCTGACAGGAAAGAGAAGGGCTGAAAGAGGGGGAAATTCAGTATTTCCCTGTTCCTAATTGCATATAGCAGTCTGAATACAGGTTAGCATCTATGAGCATAATTCCTTCTTTACAATAAAAGCTCTGACGTGGGTTACATTTTCCTGTTACCTTCCTTTGACCCAATACACCATCCCCACAGACATACCTTTCTCATCAATTCCAGCTCCCTCAGTTCCATATTTTATTGCACATCTAGAAAATCCACAGAGGATCCATTCCCACTTCAGCTGGGTTTTATTTCAGATGCTTAGTCAAAGGCTTGACACCTATACTGCCAAGCAAACAACTTCTCAGGGGGGCATTTACTTATTCCTACTGTTAGTGAGTTAAATGGTCACTGACAGCACTAAATGATGCAGTGGAAATCATCCAAGTACAGAAGTGGTATGCCTACACAATGAGTATTTTTAAACAGAGGAGGGACACATGGGCTTCTAAACCCAGGGTTACTATGATTTATTTAACTGGCATCAGTTCTGAAGTGATACTTCTCAGAGGTATAACAGGCTGATACTGCAGCGCCCTTTAAGATAGCACTTAGTGGGAAAATTTGAGATGCATGTTTTTCCATCACTGCAGATGGAGAGATCTGACTATTTCTGACCCAAAGATGGTTAACTTCAAATTTCAGTAGAAATGGGCAACTCGTGAAGACCTGCTTGAGACACATTATCAAATGATATTCTGAAGCTTGCCCTGAAGTCCAGCAAGCTTCACTAATAACATTTAGATTAGATTCATTATATGCTGATTAACATCCAGTGAGTCCTTTACTCCATAGGGCAAGTGTTTCTTAATAAGTGAGCTCCAACACTGAGGACACAAAAAGCCAAACAAAGCAGAAAGCAAACCCAATAGCAGCACTAACTGATGATAAATAAGATACTGGCTGAGCTCTTTGAAATGTCCTGCCAAAAGAAACATCTTCCATCCTCCAGCAGGAAGGATGAAGGAAGTTTTAGAAAGCCAAAATTCAATATTTCATAGAGAATTTAAAAGTAGCATCAGAGTAATCCTGCTACTTGATCAACTGGTCAAGCACTGTAGCTATATTGCTGGTGCATTATTTTGGCTTGACATTTTATTTTTGTCATAAATGATAATGTGGGATGGCTTATTTTGCGACAAGCACAAGCAAGCAAAGCAGTTTAGCTCAGAGAAGAGACAGTGACACTTCAAAGTCCATCTGCCCTGCAAACCACAACCTGCACACCATAAACTGAGTTTCAGAGTGACTCCAAATTAGCCATGAAAACTCAATATTCAATTAACTATCTGTCTGATTTAAAACCATTTCACCTGCTAAGTCTGCCTGTCTTAACAATGTTATTAAAATAGTTAAATATGTGATTGGAAGAGCCTGAAAGTCACTAATAAAGTTGTAAAACAGGTGCAAACTGTCAAATTACATCCCCACAGGAAAGTCACCATTATCATTTTACCTATGGAATGCTCCGTTCCCACTGCAGAAAAACCACCAGTGCAGCTGCCACTGCTGCCAAGCTGAGGAGCCCCAAATAACGGAGTCAGAGCAAGCGCTGGAGTTCAGGAGTCCAGGAACCAAAAAAGCAGGCAGACTGGGAGGGCTGGGCTGAGGGGGAGGCAGGAGAAGTGCTCCTCTTGACAAGCTAGGAAGGGCAGAAAGAAGGGAAAAAGCCAAGGGGAAAGAGAGACTCTGGTAGTGAGGCAGCAGTGAGATTCCATACACTCAGGAAAACAGAATAATCAAGTGCATTCAGCTAGGGAGGAAGGAGAAAATAAAAAAGGGATCATATAGGGGAAAAAAAAAACCACAAAAAAAGGCAAAAAAACAAAAACAAAAACAACAACAAAAAAAAACCAACCTAAAATTAAGGGAGAAAATATTAAGTCCAGGCAAGCAGAAGATCCAGGAGAGGACAAAGTAAGAAATATCTGCATGACTCCAGTCAAG
This sequence comes from Pachycephala philippinensis, assembly GCA_013397055.1. Taxonomy (NCBI): domain Eukaryota; kingdom Metazoa; phylum Chordata; class Aves; order Passeriformes; genus Pachycephala; species Pachycephala philippinensis. Next base: position 70,063 of record VWZT01012012.1, read on the forward strand.
ACTTTAGACATTTTCCTGTTTTAAAATCCACTGACCACCCCACAAATAAATTCGAACTTGTTTAGCTCTGAAGGCACAGATTCTCCTCTACTTATGGGAACATCTGTTTTAAATTCTTCTTTTCTCTTCCTCATGGGCATCAAGAATACCTCGGAATATAGAGCTAATCCAAAACCCAACCACTGCAACTGCACTGAACCACCTACAGCAGCTCAAAAAGTCACCACATCTCCTGGGGGGCTGTCTCTGCTGCTCCAGAACCTCTCGTATCATCATCCATCGAGGCACTTAGGGCACTTAGGGACAAAAATCAGCCCTGCTCAGGGGTGTCTCAAATTATAAAGATCTTTAAGGTATTCGATCAGCAGAAAACACTGGAAGTGCTTTGCTGTGCCCCAATTCTGCTTCTGCTCCCAAGCTGGAGTTAAGACCTAGAAAATCCTCTCCAAAATCCTGACCTCATCATGAGGTCCCCACATTACCAGATCCATTTCTTCCCCTCTTTCACTGTCTCTTCCTTTTCCTATTTACTGCCAATCTGGCTGGCACCAGGTTCCCTCCTTTCTTTATTCTGCCACCTGCTGCACAGCCCAACCTGCTCCCACACAAGTCCCACAGCCTGTGCTATCCAGCTGAGGCTTCTCCTTCCAAACATCTCCCTGACACTGCTGTCTGTCTTCCATGATCTCTCCCTGGTTCATACAATGATCCCTAACACTCTATACAGGAGTCTCATCTTCCAAGGCAATGACTCACAGATGCCCAGTCCTGCTTCATCTGGTCACCTCCCAGCTCCCTCTGAGGCTTTGTCAAATCCTCACCATGGGCTCTCCACCTTGGCTGATTATTCAGTGCCTCACCCCTCTAAATCAACAGGCATACCCTGACCACAGATCTGTCAGCCTTTGGGACATTTTCATGCTTTCTATAGTGTTCTAACTCGGCAATACTCATTTCCAAACTCTGCTTTCCCTCTCCTCTCAGCTACTCCAATTTCTCTACCTCTCCCTTTGCTGAACTACAGCTCAGTGTCTCATCTCAGCCCTGTCAGTCTCACAGTGTCACAGATGAGCTGTTCCTAGCAGGGAGCCTGGCTCACCACACACTGATAATGCAACGTGTAAATGCATGATGCTGTATTAGCAGTGATACCAGTAATGATGTTCTGCTGTTAAACACGCTGTCCTGAGAGTCATTTGTGCTTCCAAGAACAAAGCCTAATAAATTCAGGCTTATCTCCTAATTTATCCTCCTCACGGGCTAACGTGAAATGGGATATACCTAAAGCATACACTCTTTGTTTGTCCTTAATTATAGGCAGTATTATGCTGCCACAGCAACTAGGAAGCTTAAGCTGCCCTAAGTGATACAAGATACTGCACAAAGCCTCTCACCCTGCCCCATCTCCTGTCCCCACACCGCGCTGTGCTACGTGCGGGTCACGTTTGCTCTCCGGGGACAGGGAGCAGCCACATTCCAGCAGCGTGGCATGGCACCGGCGAGACGAGGCAAGCCTCTGGTGACACCTGCTCCCTTTCCATTTGCACATCTGCGTGAGGGCTGGCTCGCTCTCCCTGGCTCCATGCAGAGAGGAAAAAGGGGACAGGAGGGCATCCCGCTCTCCAGCCCCATGCAGTGGGGAGGACACGGCAGGGATCAGGCTGCTCCAGCCTTCTAAATCCAGAGTAGGGAGTCATTAAGGAGAAAACATTAATTATGTATCTCTCTGCCCCTGAAACAGCTGGAAGCTCCATTTCATCTATACATTCATAGGTCTCCCTCAAGCTGCAGATTTCTCAGCCACCGTTCCTGAGCAGTGACCAAATGGTAGCAAGAGGAAGTGGGGCATTTTGGGGCATTTAACAAAGAAGGGATGGTGCACTGAGAGGCTGCTGGGCTGCATTAATGCCAGTGAGCCATCACATCCCTGAGGAGCCCTGCAGCTCCTGTCGTATTGCCATGGCACTGTGAAATAGGGACAAACATCTGCCAGCAAAGCAGCCCTAACTGGGAAGGGCTTGTACCCCACTTTCTGAGGGAACTAGTTCAAATCAAGTTTTCCCCCATCACATCAACACAGGATTTCCTGGGCGCGGGTTATGCTTACTGAGGAGGCTTTAACAAGTGACTCTGCTTCTTCTCTTGACCCGTGATTCATCAAGAATTTACTGTGGTTACCTGCAACTACAGCAGGGACTTCTGTTTCAACCTCACAGGCTAGCTTAACTATCCCAGGTCAGCACAAAAATCTCTAACTCAGGATCCAATGAATCACATATTTTCTTCACCTTTTGATGAACTACTACTTATTCATAACCCAGTTATTCATATTATCTGTCAAAGAGATTTAATTTGTGCCAGCTCCTCACAAAGCTAGGATACCCGTGCATCCCAGCAGGGTACTGGGCAGAAGTTTACAGCTATAAAATACATGGAACTGTGAATTACATTATGAGCTTAGCAGAAATATAATTCTTGCGTTTAACAGGACAGAGAATGACAGGCTGAAGTGATTTACCTAGAAACATCTTAAACATGGCAACTTATTAAAAAAAAAATGTTTCTTTTTTTTTTCTTTTTTCCCCTGCATTAAATTCTGAAAGTACTGATAGTCATGGAATAATCAGGTTTAACAGGTTAGCAGTAATATATGCCTCAAGTGTTCCTAATACATCATAATCTTCTTTCACAGAATTTGCATCACTGTCAAACTGAACTACTGATTTTCAGTTGATGCTTTTAACATGTTTCTATGGTTACTTTCCAAGGTCGCATCAGAGAAGCCTGAACAGCAGTTCAGAAAGACAAAAGGCATTTTGCATCCTTCACCATATTAAATAATTTATGAAAGTTAAGGCATCCTCGAGGAAAAAAAAATCATAAAAGAATAGGTTCTGAGGTTATTTTCTTTGCAACAGTTTGAAGCACAGCAAAATCAATATCTCTACAAAAGCTTTCAAGATGAGACTATTTGACTAATGTTCCATATGGTACAAAATGCTAAAGAACACATTCTAAGTTTAGATCTATATGCACAAGCTTAGATGAACTGCATGAATGGACTTTAAAGCAAAATGTAGACATCTAATTTGCTGCTATCAGCTTCATCTTTTAAATCAGGCACTAGGCATTGTCTCAGTATTCTAAATTTTAAAAATGCAAAAATAAAACCAAAAAAAATGAAGTAAAACCAGTAATGACAGGCTTTATTATTTCCACCATTTTTCATTCAAAGCCACACAGATTTCATCTGTCCCCTAAATGTTACAAATTTTGACTAGCGTAATGAAAGCTTGTACAAAAAATATCTGAATTCTCTGCCTACCACTACACTAGATCAGAGTTTATTGGAACTAATTGAAGTGTCTAAGGCTTGGAACAAAAACACATTAGTCATTTAGTGGTTGTGCTAATATTGCTATGCCTTTCCTGCAGTTTCATTAGATACAGACTGCTTCAATACCCTAATCATATGCTCAGTCACAGCACAATCAGGACACAGAGTACTGACAAGCTGTCCCACCATGCCTAAAGCTGATAAGGTATCTGCTCTATGAGTAACCTCAATTATTGACTATATTTTATGGTCAATCTAATGACCAAATGCTTATCAGTGAACCATCAGGTGCCTGTAATAGGATAGTGACCCTTAGTTTATATGTACCATTACTGCTCATTAGTGAATAATTAGATTCTTTAATCCAAATTCACAGGCATTAAAATATGATGGAATATCCTGACTCTATAAAAAGACAACTACGCTTATTTTAACTCTTCAGAGGTTCAATTACATTACAGAGAGATTGTATATTTTGTTAAGAAAATCTGCTTGCAAAAAGCATATCATGTGCAATGTTTTATATCATGCCTAAATTGACACAGCTTTCCCAAACATGCAGGAGGATGACGAGAGCGGAAAGATAATGGGTGTGATTCACCACTGTGATTCTCCAGATTTATTATCTTAAATGGTTTTAATCTAGCAAAGCCCAGCAACACTGCAAATAATTTAGAAACCTGAAAACTAGTGAGTGCTATGTTTGGAAGACTAATTTTTCAAACAAAAGCAGCTGGATACAAGGGAAAGGAGTTGAAACTATAGTTACTTCCCCATTTCAAAGGCAGCAGTCCCACAGCAGCAAGTGCAGCCCTGTAAGCAAACCAGTTTGAAAAGATCAGCAACACCAAACAAGACGAGAATTTTAGAAGAGGGACAGTTTGTCTTTTGCTCAATGCTGCTCGGGGTTGCTTGCTTAGATACACATTTTCTTCTGAACAGCTTTGATTCCTCCTCGCTGCCCTGTCACTGCTCAAATCTTCCTTCCAGCATGTGCACTGAGGGCAGGTATCCCTGCTCTCCAAACCCCACACCCCCACCCAGCTGCACAGGCACTGCTGCCACCGCTGTCACCAGCCACCAACAGGCGGAAATGGCGCGTTAATGGTGACAGCTTCGATTTATTGGGGGTCTTGATTCTCCTCCCAAGGGAGTGGTATTTTCTTTTTTGTCAGATAGCCCATTAACCTCTTCCCAAATGCATGCCCATTCTCCTCTTTGCTGCCCTTCTCCTGCCTGTTCTTGGAAACACCATTTCCTCTCTTCCCCAGCTGTTCGCGTGACAAGAAAACCCAACTTTGTTATAAAGTTTATTAGAGCTTTATAACAAAATACGCCAATATTTACTTAGCTGAAAGCACAGCCCACAGAAGGGCCCTAGAGCTATCTCACATATTTTCCCTTAGTAATATAAAGTTTGTTCAGGTTGGTTATACAAAAAACCCACCTGGAAACTGGTATAAAGTGTGGAGCACTAGGCAAGGCACAGTTCATGCCACACCAAGGGACAAAGCCAGCTGCATTCTTAAATCTGAAGAATGCAAGAATAAACTTCTCTTGAATTGTAAGGGTGAACTGGGAGTCTCTTCACAGCCATCCATGAACATGAGCTCTGCTTTTTGCCCTGGCTTTCTCATTCTGCCAGTGACCTACTGAGAAGCTCCATTTTCTGCTAAATCCTCTGGTCTTCTGGTAACACGACCACTGAGTAATGTCTGGCAATTTGCTTGCGTGACACAGTCAGATGTTAATCAAAGCTTTCCTCCTTCTGTGACAGATCACAGCGAGGAAAAAAGCTTAAAACTGATTTAATTTCTTAATACGCTTCTGTCTGCTGTCTTTAATATTTGGCTTTGATTTCAAATACTTAGCGCTTCTCTGCATTTCTTGGTAATGAATAAAATACTTTTTTTTTTAAGCAGAACATAATTAAGCTTGAAGAAATTAAATATGACATTCAAATGAGAAGGAGCTTTGGATGAATATGTAGATTTGGGCTGCACATATGCTTAACAAAATTAATGTATTCCCTGTAAAGAATATCTTAAAAATACTCATTTTAACCATGGGTACCTCTTATCACCAGGTATCCTTTTTGTTGCATCTCTTAGCTATTATTTTCCAGGTGACGACATGATCTCTCTGTACTGTCTTTTGAGTTCGTGGCCTTACAAACACAAAACTCTGATTCTCATCAAGGAACAAACTGGACTAAAAAAACCAAACCAACCAACCAAAAAAATCCTGCACAGATATCCCTTCCCAGGCAGAAGACAGTCCACAAACAAAAGTGTAATAGTGTTATTTCAGCAAATAGAGACTCTGGTTTTAATGTGAAAAAGGCATTTATATGTGGCCAAGAAACCATGTCACAACCCAAAAGGTAATTGCACTAGGACCTGTACAAACACAGTGAATGCTGTTTCATGAAAAATAAGATTGGAATCCTTTATTCATGTGGAAAAAAGAACCTTTATCTAGTGATGCTGTGGCTCAGGAAATCACAGACGCAGTTTCCACAAGCACCCTATGAAGGCTTTGTCTTCCAAAGTAACGAACCCTGCACCCAAATACACTGGACATTAACATATATGCATATTTTTGCCTAGCTACTTTATTCCTAAGGCAAAAAAGCCCTTTTAACAAGCCAAAGTTTCAGCCACAGATCCTTTTACAAAAGGCTCATGTAAGAAGATGAAAGTCCTTAGTAGACTTGGTCAAAGAGAGGCCAATGATTTGCAAAGAATATATATGTGTGTGTCTGTGTGATTGTCAATATATTAACTGCATTTATTCCAGCAGAGAACAAGAACAAAATGTACCAGGCTCTGCATAACATGGGTAACATGCTGGGCTTGCTATTAAGTTCAGATTTTAAGTGGCTGAGGAGTTACAGTGTGGAAAAAACCAGCAAATGTAATGAACAGGGACTACAGCATAACACTACAGCCATGACTCTTCTTTCATCTCCAGGTGCTTCCTGAGAGAGGATTAGCTGAGCAGACAGATGAAGGAGAGAGAAGTGAATGCTGCTGCAAGAGTCAAGGCAGGGATGACCTTCTTCCTCAACATGTTCAAGGCTGGATGGGGCAAAGGGAAGCGGACGGGACTGAACGGGCTGAAGCAAAGAAGCCTGATAGCCCATCAGTACTGAACAAAACCCCCCAAACTGGTGATATCCTAATACTTGTGGTCCCTGGGTAAGCCATTTCTGCCAGGATCTGTGTTGTTTCTCACTCATCCTTGAGTGTTTCCTCCTCTTCCTCTCCCCTCTTGCTGAGTGGACTGCATGGCTTGAGGGTGAGAGGAAAACTCACCATGGAAACTTTGATCCATTAAGGTCCCAATGGCAGAAGAGTCAAAAGAGAAGGAGCAATGGGAGAGCGAGCCTCTCCTGAGGTTAATGCCAAAGCTGGGGGAGCAGCCTGGCCAGGACTTTGCACTCACCTGAGAAACTGCTCCTATTTACAAGTGCCAGGGATCAATGATGGATCTCTCTCTCCCAGCCTTTGTGAGATTTTTTTTTTCCTGTGTTTCAGCAACAACAGAATAAGAAACAAAAGTGCTTTGTGCACAAAAATTTCCATCAGCTCTGTCCTTCAGTTAAAAAATTCAAGAGAATCAATTCTGAATATAGGAAACATGGGTAGGGAACAAGCAATGTACTAACGGGGTTTTAAAATGTTTTAGCTAGCACAGAGCTGCTAAAGCTATAAAATTCTGATTCACTCAAGGCAAAGACAGATTCATGAGAAGCAATTAGGGCCTGATCCAACATACAATGATGTCATTTGCAGTCTTGCTGCTGACTTCAAGAATCTTTGAATTAAGCCAATGACAATCACTTGCTTCACAATAAAAACAAAACTGAGTTTTGCTGACCAGTGACAAAAGCATCACTGAGAAAATATTTTGGGTCTTTCTTTAGACTATTAGGCACTGGTTTCTTTCTCTTAGTTTCAAGGAAGGTATTTTATTTTCTGGCTTCCCCAGTAAAAGGGACAAATCTTTATATTTGCTTATGACGTACAGATTAACACTGAAATAAATCCAAAGTAGATTAAGCTAAAATCACACTGTTCATACCCACAGTATGAAATACAGTAACAAAAGCTGTGCTGCAGTCCCATCTAGATACTTTGGAAAGGATGCATCTGTCCTTGCTTAGGTAACTAAACAAGAAAAGAGACATCTGAGCTTCTCCCCTTACCTCTCCTCTCCACTCCCACTGATTTCAGACACCTATCCTTGAATGAAACAAATCATCCTCTGCAGGAAACCATCTATTTCTCTGAGTTGACTTTAAACCCACAGCACAGAGACAATCACTAACTTACACACAGTGCTCTTGGGGCAGTCATTTCCCAACCTCTTGTGTGCAGACAGATTGTGATATGCAGGCATTTGACACTTCAAATCATTGTACTATGTTCTTTCAAAAAACAGAACTTGGAAAGTTGAGCTCCTGAGGTCAGATTGTAACTTATAGTAAACATAATTTATTTAATGGTACAAAACCTGTTAAAGACCAATGAAAAGGAAACAACACAATTACCATTGTGATTACATTCTAAGAGGGATTCTTGGTGCATAAATTTTACTTTAGTGCCATTCACAGACATACGTTTTTCAATACTGTCTCAAAATATGTTCAGTTGGGAATTAAAAAAGGAGTTGGAATGCAAGTACAAAGCCCTGAATTTTGTTCTTTTAAATACCATCTGCTTGACAGCGTATTGCATTTAATCAACACTGCTAATTACAACAAACATCCAAACAAAACTAACACATCATTTTTGTTATAAGACACAAGAGGAAAAAAAAAGAATGTCAAACTGTTTTAACTGTTGCTACCAACTATGGAAAAGCTTATATTTGGACACATAGGCCACGCTACTGAATAAAAATGTAACCTTTATTTAGATCTGAGTGAAACAGACTTGTTACTTCAGCTTTTGCTCCAAGGAAACCTACAGAATAGAGCAGACTTGTGGTGGAGATGGCCATTAAGGACCAGACAAAGCCCAAAACATGTTTTCTTGGGTTTTGGTCAATAGAGGTTCCAAGTCTCCAGAGAGAGAATCGGGATGTCCCCGTCCCATCCCTGCTCTCCAGTGGCAGCAGAAAGCCACAGTCGTGACCAGGTGACCAACTCCACCCCTCAGCAACCAGCACCATGACAAAGACCGAACAGCACTTCCCAACTGTTTGAAGACCCGCAAGCAGTTATGGAAAGCAGAAAGGAGGAAGAACTACCTTATGAAGAAGGAGGCTGCAGCCGAGGTACCTGCCGAGACCCCGGCCGGAGCCACCACGCTCTGGGAAGCTGCCGCTCCGCCGGCTCCCGCGGGGTCGGAGCTGTGCTGCCCTGAGCTGATCTGAACACTGGGAACATCTCGGCTGCTTTCTGGTGCTGCTTCTCCCTGGTAAAAGTAAAGACATACGTACAGGTTAGTACACTTTAATGCATGGCCATGACAGGGAAAAATCTCATGCAGCGCTTCCAAAGAGTGTCTTTGCAAGGGTGAAGGTGAAGATCAGCAGCAAGTGACGAGTGATACAAGTGGACAAGTGTACCACAGCAGGTTCAGCAACTGAGAAAGTAAAAACCATGAGGGCAGCAGAGGAGCAGAAAAACACAGAGAACCTTTGTGAGGAGTAATGCACAGTTAAATAGTTTGACAGGCATGAAGAAATGGAAAACGATAAGCAGAACCCTTTTGTTTTACAGTGTTATTTGGGAGCTGGCAGAACTGTTTATCTGGTTCAGTTATGACTGTCAGGAATTATTTCTCAGTGGCATATCACCTACAAGACCTATCTGTTTAAGAGGAACTAACCAAACAGTCACACTTGTAATATGTTTCCACATGAATAACCCCAAGAACTAAATAAAAGAAAATCGATTTTTTTAGAAACATATATACAGCCCTGGTTTTCAGCATTATTTTTCTTAGCAGCACAAGTGTATGGCACTTTTCTCCTGCAAACCGTTCCAGTGGAAGAACAGGAGTGACTGGAGATGCATCTTCTCCAGCATAAAGCATGTGCAGTGTCTGAGACACAGTTTGGAGTGGGGCAATTGTTTTGAGATTTTGCCAAGATATCAGACATCTGTATTGTGAAATTGTGTCAGGTCTTTCTCTTCATGTTTAGGACACCAACTCTTTCAAGCACCGAGTTCAATTAAGCCCCATCAGTCAAATGCTCATTGACAGTGCTGGGAAGGCTCCTTTTCGGAAGAACCTGCTCTATGTCTGGGAGTCCTGAAGATTTAATTAAAGATGACACCACAATAAATATTTGTCAAAAGAGTTAATTGCTTCATGTATGATAATATATGATGTTTCTGTCATCTGAAATACTACTTTGACATTTCCAACTAATTAGCTAAAATAAGATTCCAGGAAAGGAGACAGCCTTGTAATGAAGCACAAGCACAATTAGGTACTTCCTGGGATGCCACCAAATTTTAAATTTTGAGCTGCCGTAGATCATGTTTTACAACTACAGATATGCAGACATGGTAATAGGGCATTCCCAGTCACATAACACACCCTCAACTTTCTCACACACTAACAATACAAACAGAGATTTTCTCATGAGAACTGAGGCAACTCGGTTATTAGGTACCAATGAAAAAAACTCTGCCAACCAAGAAGTGCTCAACTGGTGCATGAAAGCCTGTCTGGAGTTTCATCTGGACTCATTCCTATAGTTTGAGTGCTATATTCCCATCTCCCAACAAAGTCAACAAGAAGAAAATGCACCCAGCTCTTTTGAAGGTCGGCTCTTTCAAAATTAATACTATTATCAGTCTTATGGAGCGGCTGACTAAGGCTTTACCATAGAATGCTACACAAAAAAGTACTTTTATAGAGCTCACCTAAGAGATCTGAGACTGGGACACAGAATAACATTCATGCAGATTAACTTAATCCTAGTGAAGCTACTCATGCTAGAAGCCAAACTGGAAACTTTGAACAACCCTCTGCAAAACCCTTCACTTTGTAACACAGAAATCTCATGAGATCAGATTTGTGATGAAAGCAGAAAGACCAAGCACTGTTAGAGATCAAGACTGGCACAAAGAAATGGTGTGGCAGGAAAAAGTGCTTTAAAAAGGGAGTTTGTCTGTCCGTCCTATCCATGATCTACTGGCAATGACAGCCAGGAACAGAAAAGCCTGGAAAAGGATCAGATCCACTGACGTGGTTAATTGCTTATAACTAAGTGAAGGAGTAATGAACCTTGAGGGGGTCGATAAAGCAGGTATTTGATCATTAATGCACTGAAGCAACAAATGTGTGGTCTTGACCTATACCAGTCACAGAAAGAGTATGGCATGTGGAACAACACGCAGATGGGTAAAATCCAGTGTGACGTCTGAATTCAGGGTTACATGAACTGACAGCAAGTGGAGCTTATACGGATTTAGCAATTTACAAACTATAAAAATCGACACCACAACCTCTGGAGCCAGCACATGGAGCCTACAGAGTGGCACACCAGGGACTGCCACGATCAGCAGCAGTGGCATGATGGCCAGCAAGAGGAGGACACCCAACCCACTGCCACTGGCAGGATAACATCTGTGTCTGAATACTCCACATTCTGTCAGCAGGACAACCATAACCCTCTGCCACACAAGCTGCTGTCTCAGATTAAAAATTACAGGCTCAAGTCAAATTCCCAAGACATATTTTTCCACTCACTTTCATAAGGGCTATACTAGACAAGAGACCTTGACACAAAGAAAAATGTGTTTAAGCAAAATTTTGGAAAAAAAAAAGACAGGAGCAGCAATGTGTTTCTAACCAATCAGACTAATTAATGCATAATCTAAATGACGGCATGATCTAAAGCTAAATATGAAATCTGTAGAGTTAGCACGAAAACTTCACTGAATTTTACAGCAAAGTGCAACAGACTTGTAAGAACTAACTGGAATCTGTTAACAGATCAATTCCTGTAAAAGCTATTCACACTTAACAAAAGTATAAGCCATGTGTAACACACATTCCTTTTACACCAATTTTTTATTTCTATGAGAATTTAAAAGCCTACATTTCTAAGAGATCAATGATTGTGGACATATCAGGCATGTAACTTGAAATATCCAAATCAAACCTCATATTTCAGATGGCAGATGGTTAATATACTTTCCAAACCAACATATCTAACTTGGATAAATTGCCATTCCCACATTAGACACATTTGAAAACTAGAACTGTAATTTCTGTTTCTGTAAGTTTTATTCCCAGCTCTGTGCAAGCATAAAAAGAGGATGAGGGAAGTCAATGAGAAGACACTGATTATTGTAAAGGAAGAAAAAGTGAAGGTATACAAGATAAAATCATCAGAAAACTACTGCAGAAGACAACCCATATCATTTTCATTTCTTCAACTACCCAATTAATATTAAACCCAGAGGTAACATCAGTTTTGCTGCATGGTGAGAAGCTGAAAAACCACAAAAGTTCTTCTGACTTTAGGATTCAAGGACTGCTTGCACCATCCAAAGTGACAGGATTTTCCAGCACAGCCATATTCAGCTCTGCCTGAGAAGCTACATCTCTCAGGTGATGAGGAAGGCCCAGGTATGAAGAAATTTGTCAGGTCCAGGTCATTTACCCTGAGGCAAGAAAACTAAAGACAAGTAAAGGGACCCTCCTGGGCCTGGACACTCCAATTTGCCACCCCACAAAAAAAAAAAAAAAAGAAAGGGTGGGGGTTTTTTTTGTTTTGGTTTTAGTTTGTTTTGGTTTGGTTTTTTTCCCTCTAAACTAAATGCAGGCATTATTTCATGCACCTCCCTCATCCCAGCAAGTACTTTTCTGAGGACTGTGTGTAGAAAACAGAATTCTTCAGAGGAATACGAGCAACTTTTGACTTTTTCAAGCATGCAAGTCTGCACACAGAGAACTCCAGACTGCAGCTGAGAGGGAAGTGTGCTTCTCCGTTTACTGAATTTTCATAAATCATTAATGATCAAAATTCAGAAAGCACAACCTTGTCACTATAAAGTGTTACTGACTGCACTGAATATTTAAAATGTCATAGGGCTCCACATCCAGAGAGTAATGTTTGTTTCAATTTTCTAAGAAAATGTTTGCTGGACAAAAGCCATCGGAAAAAAACAAAAACCCTCTGGAAAGAAGCTAAACCTCATAGCAAAGATTTCCAAAACTGTTCTATAGGACCCCTTCCCTCTACTCTCTCCAAAACCACATGACAACTGGCACTAAGAGCACAGCAAGGACAACATTTGAAAATGTCACACCAAGCACTTTGTACATGCAGGAATGACCAATGTCTTGGTGCTTCATGTCAGTGCCTGTGCCATGGACGGGGGGTTCTGGGACCAGGTCCAGAACCAGTGCCCATCCTGAGGACAACGGAGCAAGTTAGCCACGCTGCATTCCCAGCTGGCAGCATCCACACACACAGCTGAAGGTGGCAGGGCCACAACAAGCAGTCACAGCTTGAGTTGTTCCCAGTCAAGAGGGCCAAAGGCTGGGGGAAAGGGCAGGATGAGATGGGGGTGACCTGACATCCTCAGGCTACTGGGGTGGAGGTGTGCTGGGCAGAACAAGGGCATTCCCTGTCCCATCCCTGATTCCCAGTACACAGGCTCACTGTTGTGACTAGGTGGCAGGAAACATCTGCCCAGGCTTAAGCAAGCCAGACTAGTCCAAAATTACACTATAAAGAAGTTGGCCCTAGATGAAATTTCCAGATACACAGGACTCTGTCAGGCCATTACCATCCAAAGGACAATTACAATTCTAACAAGCTCTTTATGCATTTGAAGTGCAAAGCCAAAAACTAAGCCATAATGTTTCCAGTTTTCTGAGTATTTCCATTCTCTGATCATTGACCTTTGTCCAAAGAATGTCCAGGAATCCAAAAAAGCCAAACTAGGTCATGCCACTTGGTCTCTGAAATGCAGGCAAAATATGTATCTGGTGACAGGCAAGAAAAACACAGGACTATAAAAACCTACAGAAAAACAGATCAGTCCCAGGATAATATTGTCATGGCAAAAAAAAAACTAGAAGGTTGGATAGAGCTGCAAAAGGGTATCGAGAACAGAATCACTAAAGAGGGAATGAAGAAAATTACAAGAGCCTCTACGAGTCTGACACACATCTGTTTATCAGAATCACAATTCAATACAATTTATTTTACCTCAGAAAGTTGGTCTCATAATGAAAGCACTCAACAGGGCAGTGCAGGTGAAGCTCTACCTGCTCTGGTACAGCCTGAGTCTGTACTGGTGATTTTTCCCCCCTTTTCTAAGTTTTTTTTTACCCCTTTTTGACTAGCAGGCAGACAGAATTTTGAGAATTTACTTTAACTTACTATTTTCCCCTTTCTGGCTAGAACATCACAGTCAATTAAACTGTAAAAACCGCTTCATGTAATGATTTTGCAATACACTAAATCTACTGTTTATATATGATAAAACAATAATTTTCCACCTAAATGATTCACGCAAAGACTCTTATGACCTACTACCACTGACTGGAACAAACGTGACATAAATCTCGAGCTGGATAATGCTCCCACTATAAACCCTTCTTTCCCATAAGCGCGGCTAAGTCCTGCGTGCGTCTCCTGTGAGAGAGGTCTCCTCCTGCCTGACGAGCATTACATAAAGTTAGCAGGGCAGCATGTGCCAGGCTGAAGTGAAACGTGGTCTGGAGAAACTTTTTACTGCCATTCGACATTGTTTCTGCCAGGGCTCATTATAAAATAAGTAGGGCGTTTATAACTACAATACACTACTGTAGTCATTTATAACCTGCAGCTGCGATGTGGTAACAAGAATGCCTGAACCTGTAGTTTCAGACTTTTATATGCATCTCGTGTTCAATGTAAATCAAGTGCAGAGCATAATATCCCTTCTCTCAAAAAAGGTTTTTCAGCTACAAGAGTTGCTAATGCCTGGCTTATCATCAATCTCTGAAGATGAGGCAGAAGGAGAAAAATTATAGAGAAGTAGAATTAAATAGAAATAGGAGGCCCATCTGCTGTCACAGACTGGAAAGTAATATAGGCGATCCAAAGACAACCTCATAGTGCTTGCTTTTTGAAATAACACCTGAATTACTAAAGCAGGTTTAAGGTTTGGATCTTTACCACCAAAAATCATTAGCAGTCTGTGCTCCACGCAGAAAGGACCTCATCCTTTTGGGCAGGGCACACACCCAGCTACATCCAGCACTGACGTCCTTGGCAGTACAAGGATGGAGAATCAGCAGCTTCTCCCTTCTGACCAAGGGCTTTTGATCTCAATCTGACCCAGATCTCTCCTAAATCACGCTCCTTGGTCCTTGAGAAATTTATGAGGGTTTTGGGCAGGCCTCATCCTACAAAATGAAACGTCATTCATTCCTTCCTTCAGATTGAGAATGTGGCCAATCCCTGCAGGCAGGGCTCTGGTAGTGCAAAGATGTCAGCAGGCAGTGACAGACCAATTCAGCTACTCAGGATACCAACAGCCACAGAGACAGCAAGCAATGTTCTTTTTTCTTTCCTTCTTCACAGCTATCTGACCACCAGCCACATGAACAACACCCTCCTACCTGCACGTGTAAACCCACCACCTGAAAAGTCAGGAGGTCATGAAATGAGCTACCAACAAGGACATAGATCCTGCTGCACATTAACACTCTCAAATCAGGACTTTTCATGTACAGTGGGTTTAAAACAGCCAGGCTAGAGGAACTGTTTCTTCTAATGCCTCTAGGCAAGCATCAGAAAGTGTTGCCCAGAGCCCTCCCTGCTGATGTGTATTACAATAGTTACAGCCTCCAAAGCCAAAAAATACAGCTGTGTACTGCTCTGGGTATTTATTCAAATGGACAAATATACAGTTGAATCCCTGCTTTTTGTCTAAGGTTCATATGAGTAAGCAAAGGAATTTATTAACAGGATCATAATAATGCAAATTTCTGTCATTTTAGGATTGGGTTTCCTACAAGAAGACAAATACTTTTCCATTAGGACTGACTTCCATGGGCCAGATGTGTTTCTAACAGCCACTAAACACAGGAGACATACAGAGCTTTGAAGTGGGAGAACTTGTGCCGCCTTCCTGACTCCACAACAGAAATCTCAGTGATTTGGGCAACTCAGCCAAAATCTCACTGTATCTTGATTACCCTCTATTCATCAAAAGAAATTACCATATTCCCAATTTCATTATAATCACAGTATTGTTATAATGATTGACACACAATGTCATCAAATAAAGCAAAGGTGGACGGAGATTGTCATAGCTAATTTCTACCTCAATCACACTTGAACTGCTTATCTATTAGATGTGGCTGCTTTAAAAAGAACATCCCTTGGGATCAATTTGCCTGACAGCTACCACATGGAAGGCACCCACGGACTAGTAGCTCACCTGACGAGGTACAAGCCCTCATTATCTGAAGGGAAAACTGGCTCTTTATTACACCCATATTTAGAGACCAAGGTTCAATACAGGCAAGCTCATGAAGCAGCATTAAGTTTGCAAAGACAAGGACAGCTGTGATCATTGGGTTCATTGTTGAAGGACATCAAGGTCCCAAATTAGGGATGGAGCTGTGCAGATGACACCCTTTTCTTGTGGGTGTTTCTGCTGACCTGCTGTTTGCTCCCAGCATTGGGGCCATGTAACCCAGACATGATTCACCATGACTAGAGTGAAATCTGGAAGTCTGCAGATGTCCCAAAGCTCTTCCAAGTAAACAAATGCCAATAATAAGGACTTCTGGAAGAAATTCCCAAGTGTGACTGGACAAAGAAGTGTCAGGTGAGATTTGATACAGATAAGACTGTATATAAGGGGAAAAACAACCTAAATGACTCCTCAACAATGCTGAACTCAAAACTTGCAGCTACAACTTGGAAGATCTAAGGGTCATTGACAGCTCCTTTAAATCAAGAAGTAGCAGCAGCAGCCAAAAAAAAAAAAAAAAAAAAAAAAAAAAAAAAAAACAAAAAAAAAAAAAAAAAAAAAAAAAAAACCAAAAAAAAAAAAAAAACCAGCAAGCAAATTCTGGAGATCGCAAGGCAGGGCACAAAGAACAAGGAGAGTGTCCACATAATGAGCACCACATACTGAGTCCTAGTCCTGCACCTCAAGACAGGGGAGTGGAGTAAGGGAAATGACAGAGAGAAGCAAATATATGGTCAAGAAGATAAAGCAGCTGCCCCAGGAGGAGAGATAAAAGAGGCTGGGACTCTTGCTTGGAGAAGGGAAGATTGAGGACAGCCTGACTGAGGTTTACAAAGTCATGGAAGTGCTGAATAAATTGAATGAATGTGAATACTTCTTTGCACTGGGGTAGTGAACTCATGGAACCTGCTGGCACATAGAAGGCTGTGGAGTTAGAGAGTGTTTCAGGGTCAGAGAGGGTTTGGATAAATTCCGGAACAGCAGGTCCCTAAACAGATCCTAAAGGGAATAGACAGGTATGTGTCCCTGTGAATACTCCAACTGAGCATGCTGGGGAGTATGAACAGACTGCAGAAAGCAGCCAGGCTCCACAGCTCTCCCTAAATACCATTTCCAGCTTCACTGCTGGAGACAGCCCTGGGCTAGACAGGCTGCAGCTGAGACTCAGCAGGATATTACTAATGTTCTTATCATTCCCATTCAATCTTTTCACAAGAATCTTAGCTTGACTAGTAACAGGAGGTTGCGCTATTCCCATATCCCCCATGAGTACTTCAGAGTCATCAGGAGAGGCTGACGAGACTCAAGGGGATGCCCACACAACTACCACTGCCACCTGCCCCCTAAAACAGCCAACTGCCTTGCACAACTTCATCACCTTCTTTTTTGAGAAGCAGAACAGGGACAGTTCTGAATGGCAGATCCATTATCTTTGCCCAACAACATCAAAAACACAGCAATGGACTCATGCCTACAGCACCTTTCAAATGCTTCCTTTAGATAAGGTATCAGAAAAGAACAAACCCATCCAGATTTGAAATAGTAGCAGCTATGCAAATCCAGAGGAATTAACTCAGCTATCTCTTCTCCAGGCTAAATAGGCCCAGCTCCCTCAGCCTTCTCTCGTAAGAGAGATGCTCCAGTCCCCTCATCATCTTCACAGCCCCTCCACGGGACCCTCTCCAGGAGCTCTGTGTCTTTCTCAAACAGAGGAGGCCAGAACTGGACATAGCACTCCAGACGTGGCCTCAGCCTGAGCAGATATGTAGGATCACCCCCCTTGACCTGCTGGCAATCCTCTTCCTAACGCAGCCCTGAATACCATTGGCTTCAACCTTCTTGTTCACAAGGGCAGTGCTGGCTTGTGGTTAACTTGTTGTCTACCAGGACTCCAAGAGCTGTTTTCCTGTAGGTCAGCCCCCAGTCTGTGGTGTTACATGAGGCTACTCCTCCTCAGGTGCAGGACCCTGCACTTGCCTTGGTTGAATTTCATTATGCTCCTCTCTGCCCACTTCTCCAGCCTGTCCAGCACTTGCTGAATGGCAGCACAGCACTTTGGGGTATCAGCCATTCCTCCTCAGCAAACTTCCCAAGGCTGCACTCTGTCCTTTCATCCAGGGCATTGATGAATAAGATGAACTAAACTGGAATCAGCACAGACCCCTGGGGAACACCACTGGCTACAGGGCTCCAAGTAGACTCTGCATCACTGACCACAACCAAGGTCCAGCATAGCACCTCTCCTCGCTGGCTCTTCTGTCATTTGGAGAAGAAAATTATCATCAACACATTCTAGAAACTTCCTAGATTGCTTATGCCCTGCTGTGCTGCCCCTCCAAAAGGTATCAAGCTGGTTGAAGTCCCTCAGGAGGACCAGGACTTCTGAACATGAGGTTGTTCCTATCTGTCTTTGGAGGACCTCATCCGCTCAGTCCTCCTGGCTGGGCAGCCCACTCTCTATAATGTCACTGGGAAATTACCTCATCGTAGTTTTAAAGTTCTATTTATAAGTCTAATAATCCCATCATTGATTACAGTGACTGTATTCAAATTATAAATCCATTAGCTGCTCAACAATGAAATAAAATCAATAATGCACGTAAATGGGAAAAAAGGAATTTAAATGCATACATTAATGTCACTTGAAGTAGCGCTATTTTATGCACCATCTCTAACAAAACTGTGTCACATCATTAGCAATAATGTGAAAAATCTTTTTCAATTAACAGAGCTGATTTGATGCTATGTTCACTAAAGTGGCAATCCATTCCATTAAACACACACATATGAAATGCTTGAAATATCTATGAACTCTATCCATACATCATAAATCCTCTCCTAAGTGCTGAAACACAAAAATAGATACATCATTTTCTATTGATGCTTTTTAAACCTCCTGTCAGAAGCTACCAGGCAGGGCACTTCAGTGATTCTAGTTGCAAGTAACAAAGAGCACCAATTTTTGCCCCATGCTCAGCCACTCATGCCACAAAACAACAGGAGATGCTTTCAGCAATGCTCATACTGTGCACAGCTCGACCATCTGAAGGCCCACAACCTCAACATGCCATCATTCCAGTAAACAGCCTATTGAGAAAATGTCAAATTCAAAGCACTTTCCAAAAAAAAAAGTAGATGTTCAAACCCTATTTTACACAAGCAGGACAACGAGGCAATCCTACCTGCATCCAGCTGTGCAAATCAGTTCCTTTCATGTGCTATACAGACACCACTGCAAGACTTTTCCCTCCACCAGCCTGCACACGACTAAGGTCTGAGCTCAGCCTGAATTTATTTGGTTTCTCTGCTGCATTAACTTCTGAAGCCAAAGGGTATTATTCAGCTGCAGCCCACCCTTAACCCATGTAAGCCCATGCAACAGTAGCCTCCTTAAAGCTGTTCTTTCTCAAATCTTGGATGACACCTCTTCTGAGCTCCAGCCAAAAAGTATGAATCTTCCTTGCAGGGTGACTCTTACTGCTGGGGTGGCATGCGATGCATTGATTAACAATCAGTTCACCAGAGGATTTATAGTGGTGCAAGGTCAGAGTATAAATGGACCAGCAGGAAGCAAAAGAAGCTGAAGGGGGCAAAGTGAACAGAAAAGGCCAAAGAAACAAGTTGAAAGGCAAGACTAGAAAATTTAAATATTTGGGGTATTTAGTGTAGCTTATGATACACTTTCCAGACAAGAGAATGAACGGTGGGCCAAAAGTAAATCCAATGGATTATCATTTCCCCATAATCTCTAAAGTCTGCTTGTCTTAAATCTACCTCTGATGAGTTACAGGTGAAGTCTGGGCAAACATTCCTTATTATTGCCTGTTGACTTCAATTGTCAACAGAGGCAAGTATGGGCTTGTTTCCTCATGAGAGCTGTAATAACAACTGCTTCGCCTGGAGGGGTGAAAGATCAAAAGAACTGGTTTCAGGTGGTAATCTGAGCCACAAGAGGGTCTGAGTCCTCAAATAGTTACCCTGTCCCACAACTGTAAAACCAATACCATGGTGCAAGTGTCAAACACAATAAAAAGAAATGCAATCCACACCCTCACTTAAGAAAATGTTCATTTCCACCTTGCAGCCAATAACCTTTCTGTTAACTTTTAATGTTTTTCCTGTATCACTCTGATACCTGGCAATACATTAAAAAGTAACCTCGTTTTCACCTTCAGCACCCTCCACTGGGACAATCTAGAACAAGAGAGCACAAAGGTCCCAGCAACTACACAAAACAGAGGGCTATGCTTTCAGCTGCACGGTTAAGGCTGAATTTCCAACCCACTCTTTCCAAGCCAGTCTGATCCCTGGCTGCTGGGGCAGGTTCTCACTGACAGCAGCAGTGCTGTCCTCCCACATGGTCCAGTCATCCCAAGACACACATCACACCTCTCCCTCTGCATGTGCCAAGGCAGCAAAGCTCAAAGCAAGGCACAACTGCCCAGCTGACCTGCAGCAGCCACAGGAAAGGTCTTTTCCATGGGAACATGAATTAGGTTAGTATGAGAAAGCATTTAGTAACTTGGACCAAAAGGTTTCCTTCTGCTATTGAGACTTGTTATGGAGAGTGACCAACACCAGCTTTGAAGATTTGTATTTCTTGCCACCCACCTTCCTTTATGTATTTCCTCTACAAGAGCAGTGACACCAACTTTTTCTGGAGCTAAAGGGAACATAGAAATGCCTCTGTGCAGTCCCTGCCTCACCATCTGCCTGACATTGACTTCTTGAGGATCAAGATGTTATACACGGAGTCTGAGAAATGTCCCAAAGCTCAAAGATGTCCATATGTCTCACGGACAAGATTTATGGTCAACGCACTGTATTTTAATTGTTTCATTACAAAATATATTTCCCACATTGTATTAATAAAAGGTCACTGAGAAAGCTATCAAGAAGGGTTTTAAAAATTAATTTAAAAATCCATTTGGTATGACATTTATCAAAGTAAAAAAGTAAATGCTGGGAAGTAAATCTCGTCATTGTTCTGTTTTCCACAGTCAGCTTTTATTGCATCTTTTAAACAAAATGTAAGTCACCCTTGCTATAAACAAACAAAGAGGCTTTAAGGAAAGTCAACAGAGGCTGAACTACTCTCAGATGAATCCATCTGGTTTAGATTAGGGTAAGCAGAAGACTTATTCAAACTACAGGAAAGCCTGAATTGTGACTAAAATAACTCACAGGTTTTTCACATAAGACAAATAAACAAAAATTCTTTAACTTTAGAGTCTATGGACCCATTTACATGTGCTGTGCTCTGGGTGAACCCTCCCTTTCTGAACCTCACAGAACCAAGCAATAAACTCATACCTAAATTCAAATTTGTGAATACTCTCAGGGACATACATTGAGCTTTTGATAATTTTACATACACAGGCTTTAAAAGTTTTACTCAAGGCATTTAAAATTTTTTAGTACTCCAACTTTTTCAATTTCTTAATGGTGCATTTTTTAATATATTTTTAAATCCACTTACAAACTGGTAAGTATTCAAGGAGCCACAATGCTTTGCCTTATAATCAGTGCCAATTGTATATATTCAAGTAAGAAATACAGTGTGACCAGGATTTCATTTTGTGTAAGATGAAAGAAAAAGCAATTTGCAAATAAGCTGTATTTCACTGAGATGTCTTTATAGCACATGGCATGGCTACTTCAGCACTTCTATGCAGTACATAACACTGCATAATAATAACACAGTCAATTTAAAATATACAGTAAGACCTCTTTTTTCTACAATACACAATAAATGCAGATAGTTCTAATAGGCATACAAGGTATTTTCAGTGGTTTTAATGTTCTACCTCTCAGCCAGATTCCAACACATCTGGGAAGGCCAAACTCCCCTCAGTCCTCTCCTTTTGCACTAAACTGGGTGGCAGTGCTGAGCACTGCTAATGTCTTTTTTCATTTGAGCAGTAACCTTATATTCACGTGTCAGGTCTAGAACTAAAAACATCAATATAAAACTATTTATTAATTATAGTTGTCAGTTGTCCACCACAAATCAGCTGCCTTACCCAGAGTTATACCAGCTCCCTCCCCTCCACTGTGTTCACTGTCTGCTCAGACAACTTATCACTGCTACTGCTGATTATTTTTTGTAATTTTTCACAACAGGCCACTTGGGTAAAGCAGCTGATTACATCTTCACCTTTTGCACCTTGGTGGCAATCCTAGCCTTCTCTTCCTCTGAACCTTCCTCCAGATCCTTAATTACTGTTCCTCTTCACGGCTCCCAAAGCCCATGGTTATTATTTTGGTTTGAGCAGCACCCACACTACGCTTCAAACACACATTCCTGTTCAAAAAATTTATAATCTATATAATGGATTTTTCACACTTGAACTCCAAACACATATTAAAAATTTACGATGTCCTGCACTTCTGACCCCCAATGTTCAGCCCAGAAGTGTTTTCACAACCGTAAGTGACATTACAAGGTAATATATGCGAGTTTGGGGAGGGAGATGAGAGGAGCAGAAATCAAATCGTTTTTTTTTTTCTCTCCACAGACAATTCCACTACTGCCACTATTAGAACTAACCATGAATAAAAAATACAGATCCTGGATAAATGTGTGCTGCTGCAAGGTCTCCTGAGGTTTGGCAGATGTACACTGGGGTTTATTTTCACACCCAGAAGGCACTGGGGACACAGTACCCTGCATCCATAGAAGGATTTGCTCCACATGACCCACCAGGGCTCTGCCAGCTCAGGCACCTTCAGTGGACAAGGCAGGCCAATTCAGACATCCAAGATGAGAAGGACAAAGCATCTCTTGGAAGTGCCTGTTGGTCTTCCACAGCCATGAAAGAACCCTCAGTAATTATCTTATAATAAACACCTGGGGTTTTGGCAATTAAAAATACTTGAGATGAACCCCAGCCTTTGCCTTTGTCTTCCCAATTTTATGAAATTAATCATGGCCACTTCATATGCAGCAGCGAGTTAAATCACTGGGGGGTAGGCATTGGGTAGGAGGCTCCCACCAGGGAGTTTAGCACCCGTTTCAAATATCCTTTGGTAAGGAAAAAAGGCATAAGTACAGATTCCCAGTGAAACAGGAGTATTTACAGGGTGGTCAAAATAACTGGTATCGCAACCAAGAGTGGAAACTCCCTGGGAAAAGAGCCATCTTTTTCTTCTGCATTTGTGCAGTATGTTGCCTAACTGGGGGCTGAACACTTCAAGATCCAGTCACACATAATAAATAGTACATTCAATGCTGTTCTGTCTACTGCAGTAGTTCTTGCTCCAGAATTCCCCTAGCCAGACCAGCTTTTCTCCACAAGACAGGAAATATTACTAAAGACAGACATCGCTAAAAGTATGTATATCCACAGCTCTCTTCTGGGTTTATCTGAGACCTAAACCTTGTCCCTAACTTCAGGAAAGAAAATACAAAATTAAGTCTCTAACCAGTACAAAAACAAAGTAAATAAATCAAATAAACTTTTCTAATAGGGAAGGAAGTTCAAATGTGAGGATCAATAGAAATCGTAAAATCCCAGTCTTTGAAAAACTGTAAGATGAGGTAAGATAAGCATTGGACAAGAATGTCCTGCAGTGGATACTGTACTAGACAAGGGCTAGACTAGCTGTTTCCTGAAATTTCTCCAATCCTATTTCCTTCAACACCTGTGATTCCTCAGGGGAAGAGCGTAGGGGAAGCACTTTCTGCCTCACCCACCCAAACAACTTCATCAGACACAAGGTTCTTAAAAATACAAAAGGCAGTGGAAGAATTCAGACAGACACAAGAAGCACCATCTGGAAAGAGATGCACTCACAGTCTTCAGTAACTACACTTTGGTTTAAATGAATAAAATAAATAAAGAGAGAGGAGAGATAAAACAACTGAAGACTAGCTTCTCTCCAAAAACTGCTTATAAATCTAAACGATCCTTGCAGATGACTGGATCACATCCAAGCTGCCTCCAACACTCACAGTGTTTGTCCTTTCGTTAAAGGTCACTGTTTTCCAGGCTACTGAGTTTCTTTGCACATTTCTAAATCACACTTAAGCTCTGTTGCATTATACACATTTTTCCTTCACAGGGGTTAAATGAGGCAACAGTTTTATCTTAGAATAGTGCAGTGGTTAGGGAAAACCACATCTATCAGTCAGCATGGTTAAGCAGGAAGAAATCTGGAGCTGGCTGTTACTGAATTATTTAGGACAAGAGTAAGGGCAGACAAGGAATGAGCAGACAAATGGAAATACTTCTGCTTTCAGAGTGCAGGCTTCTTAGCCCAGTAGCTTTCCCATTTTTCCTTCTCTATTTCTGTGAGGCACAAAGAACTTAAAAGGCAATTTAAAGGTAACATCATACACCTGATATGGCCAAATTGATCCCTAATGCATGGAGCAACATTTTAGAGAAAAGCTCTCACAGCAGCCTTTCCTTATAAACTATGAAGAGCGGAATGGGCCATTTTCCCTTTTCTCAGTGAATGATCTGATGTCAGTGGAGATTCACTGGATTTAAATGGGAACCCCTCAGAGGGGGAATGTATCTGAATTCACAAATTTCCTTATGAGAGAAAAGTATGGGAGGGAGGAATCAAGTCTCCAAGCCTTTTCTGGAAGGAAACACAAGTCAGCCTGAAAAAGTAATGTAACATAGCAGCACTCAAATATTTATCTCTGATGATCTTGGAGCTCAACCAGCTGAAGCTACCAAGCAATATTAGGTACTGTTTACATACAACAGTACATAAGGCATTATGTTAAATTTAAAGCTGCCTGGCACCAACTTACCTGACCTCGCAAGATCTGTTACATCATCTTTAAGTGCAAACCATTACTTCAAATTGTACACATTTCATTATTATGTACACTCCCCTGAAAACTGGTCAGGAATAAATCTAGTCAAAACCAGACACATATTGTATGTTTCTTCTTAGCACAGTTCCATAGACAGCCACATAATGAACTTGCTTTTAAAGGTAACATGCACCTCTATAAAGCTTTTTCATTTCCCACATGAGTTCGTAAAATGCACGCAGAATACAGGAAATCAACATCAAGGCTTAAAATCCAAGTGCAGTGACATTTACAGGCATGTGGCTCTGAAGCAACCTTCTGAGCCCCCTCCTCAGCAGCAAACTGTTTTGCAACACATCTAAGCTGCAGATTAATGCTCTGCATCACAGTCGATCAACAGCAACTGCTGAACTGCACACAGCATTAGAAACTCAGCTTGAGGGTCAAGTTCATCTTTGATATAATCCCATGAAACTCCCAGAGCTTCATGTGTGACAAACTTGGCCTTTTGTATTTTTCTAAAGGGGTTACCAGGTATGTGACAGACAAATAACATCACCTGCATACATGAAGCTAAAATAGGTGCAAAAACATCTGAGGGAAGGATCTCACCATGTGAGATAAGAAAGCAAATTCCTTGTGACATCTGATAGAACACCATTCAAAGCTCTTTAACTCTTCAGCTCTTGAAACATGGCGTAGAATACCATTAGCTGATCCCCACTAAGATAAATATATCTCAGATTTTACCTGTATCTCTCTTTATGTCCACACACATGCAAACAAAACTTAAGCAGCCGAATTATCACTACTTACTAGACAAGCCTGAGGCAGGAAGCTGTTCACCCTGGAGATACTCCACATGCCCTCGAGGTACTGCTGAGCTTGGATGGTGACGGAGCTCAGGGCACCACTGAGACCGCTGGGGGCCACCGTCACTTGAACGCTGGAGTTGGGAAAACTGCCCATGCCTTGGGACCATCCGAGTCCCTTCTTCCTCTCTGCCGCAGAGAAGAGATTGGGCGCCTTTCCAGGCTGCCTGCCCACCTGCCCAGCAATGAGTGGCAGGTCTCTCTGGGAGGAGACAGTGACCATCCTGGGTACCATGCTGGTCACTGCCCCGGCGCTGGGCGGGAGGTCGGGCATTTCTGGGTAGCTGGCTTGGCTGAGGGTGTGCATCATCTGAATGGCTTCCTGCTTCAGCTGATTCAAGTGAGTGGCACAAGTTTCGCATCTGCTCTCTCCTTCATTCCTGTTTTTCTGTAAATAGTCAGGCACTTGAAGCTTGTCAAAAATTAAAGCTGATAATCGTGGGTCCTGGAGAAGTGAAGAAAAGGAGAAAAAAGACCATACTCAGTTAAAGCAGTGCAGAAAGATAAAAAGAAGAGGGAAAAAAATAGTTCTCTGATTTGCTCTCCACTCACGGAAGTACTTTAAATCTGTTCTGGTAACTCTCAGTATTTTTCCCCTGAATACCCTAACAGGCTCGCAGTGGATTAATAAACCATAAGTGAATTCATTTGTGTTAGACCCAGCATGAAAATTATCATCAGAATTAAACAGTGGAGCTGCAGTGTACTTGATAACAGCTCATTCTTCTAATTAACTCTCCTTTAGAGACATCTAAGGCACCCGTGTTTCCCATGCTCAGGAACAATGTTAGTTGAGATGCTGAACCTACAAATATCATAACCTGATTCAAAGGCATACCACCATGAGAAGCCCAGGAAAATTAGACTTTAAAGTATTTTAAAAAATTAATGCGTGACCTGGTAAACGTCTTGCTGTCCTTACCCTCAGAAATGATTAATCAAGTGGCATAAAAGCCAGTTTACATTGTGCTGCCCACAGGACTGTTGTTTCTGATCTTTGCAACCCAGATGGTCGCAATATTCCCTTCTGCTACAGTTGCTTTGATGAGAAATAGATTTGAACCTACAGCCATGTGTGAAGGTGTGACAATGTGCACACTACAACGCTGATTTAAAAGCAACACCTATTTTGTTTCCACAGAGCAATTCCCACCACCCCTTGGCTAGTTCATTTTAAGGCTGCTCAGACATTTTAAAACCCAGCACCGTTTTTCCACTTCAGAGATAGAGTTACCTATCCTGAATCACACACACGCCTTCCCATCCCAGGCCTGCTACTGTAAAGATTAGTCAAGAGATTAAATCCAGCCCTGTCGTAAATCTGCTATCGAGACTAACGCCGAGCCGTAAAAGTGACCTAACTTCACACACTCTCATAGAGCTCTCTAAACAATTAAGGTTTTAATGAAATCACAGCGCAGCCAAAGGTTTATTTGTATAATTATTTTAAATGAAAATATTTCATTTTCTTGTTAATAAGTAGGATACACATAGCTGGTAAATCAGCCATCCAACATATGCTGGGGATATCCCCAGATTGGCACTTGTTTTTAAAAATGTATTACTTTATGCCAAGCTGTAATTGCTCTCTAGGA
Source organism: Pachycephala philippinensis (assembly GCA_013397055.1). Lineage (NCBI taxonomy): Eukaryota > Metazoa > Chordata > Aves > Passeriformes > Pachycephala > Pachycephala philippinensis. Next base: position 97,094 of record VWZT01012012.1, read on the forward strand.
AATGGATGTCCTATTAGAAAACTAATTCTGGTTTTAATTACAGTGCACATCAATAAAACTCTTTAAAGAAATCTTGGCATTGGTACTTTGGCTTTGCTCTGAATTCAGAAGGTACTAAAACACTGCTTAACTTCTGCTGCAGCAGCACAGAATTTATCTCATGTTCTCCTGCAATAGTTTTTAGTCTCTCACGAGACACAGTACAGTGTTGACAGAAACCATTGTGAGTATATCTAGCATCACATTACTCCACAGCCAAAAACCATTAACTAAAGTTGCTCTTTCCGCAATAGTCTAAATTATTGTTTATTGACTTAAAACAAAAAATACTTCTTAGCCTAAGAAAAGCTACTCCTGCCACTGACTGAACAATAAATTGCATTCACATTAGTGAACCAGCATAAAAAGTGAAGTGAAAGACACTTTCATTTTTGTCTCTTCTCTTTATTGAGGTTTAGATCCTGCTAAAAATGCCTTTGAAGTTGCACCATTTGCTTATCCTCAGGAGGAAGAAAATTCTTTCCCACCAAACCTCCCAGAAGATGGTAATACTAAATTAAGAGATATTAGTCAGGAGGAAAAAAAAAAAGTAATTAATATTTTAGAAACTTTTTTCTATCCCTTCAGCAGAAAGTGCTATTGGTTAGAGTTTAAAAAAAACCACAGAGACTCAGTGCTGCAAGCACCATTTAGCCTTGGGCAAAACAAAGGCCATGCAGTCTATCTCCCAAGAAAAACAAACAGCACCGTGCTCAGTGCTCCTCAGAAAGTTCTCCAAGGGAGAGCCCTCTGAGCAAATACTTGCTGAGGCTGACACACAGCATCTATTCAAACAGCCCCAAAACACAGCACCTTCCAGCACAGGGCGCCCCGTCTGCGGCCAGGCACATCCCTGGGCTCACTCCTTTGATCCAAGTTGGGCACACAAGGAAGCACCTGCAGGTCCCAACTGCATGAGCCTCATCTGGCAATGTTTAAATTGCTATCAAATGTCAAAAGTTTCAAATAAGCAATTAAAGCGAATTACTAGGTGAAACAGGCTTCTCATTTAAAAGAAATTACTTCTTTTGATGTAAAGAAAATTAATGACCCCAATTCTAGCTCCATAAACACAGTTTACAGCATAAGGCAGATCAGAGTCAGGCCTGTCTCACCATTACAAAGAAATCAAGTGAATGTCATATTAAAGGGGGGAACAAAAATAAATTTAAAAAATATATATATTTAGAAAATTACACAGAGCAAAGCTTATAGGCACATAGCATGCCAAATTTAAACCTCATAGTTTATAGTAAAAAGAAAAAAAAGGCCTCTCATTACCAATGCTTATATTTTGCCAGGCATTTACAAGGAGCCTCTTCACCCACAAATCCAGCCCCTGTGACCCCCAGCTTGCATTGTGGCCAACCTCCTCCAGCACCTCAGTGAGGGCCCAGCTGGATAGTTAGATTACTTTTATTTTTCCACTCTGAGAGACAAAAACACCTGGCTAATGGTTGGGCGTGAAGGCTAGAGGAAACACAAGTTACTGTTAAAAACATTATCCATAGCTTAAAAGTTTAGCCAGCCCCATTAAAGAGGTTTTACTGCCCCTTGACAAAGCCTGGTCCTGGGGAGCCCCTGCCTCAGCAGCTCGTGCCCTAACAAGGCTGGGGTGGAAGTTACACTCTCGTGTTTAACAGAGGGAAGAAATAAAACTTGAGTGACCAAATGTGTTAGACACACACGTGGGAGGGGTAAAGCAGCCAAAGCCATCCTTGCTACAGCTCCACCAGCAGACAGGCAAGCCAAACAAAGGGGGTGTGCAAATCGCTGAGGGGAACGGCACAAAAATTAAACATACAACACACAAGCCTCTATTCCAAACAGTGCTCCAAAACCCCTTTAGTCTGCTGTGCTACAAAGAACATGACTCTTTTGTTCCTCCACAGCATAAATAAACTATTCTGTCTTTGTCACACCTACTTTCGAAATGCTCTTCTTACCTCCTGAACAAGCAGGATAAGCAGAATACTGTGATGCTGCAACATTCACAGCTTCCCCTCCCACTGCAGAAACCAAAACGCTAATTTCAGACTCAGCTTGTTAACTTTTGCATACAAATTTTAGATATTCAAACATCACAGACTGTTAGAATTGTAAAATAAATGGTCCCACTAGGAACTGAGGAACCCAGCAGCCCCCAGCAAGGTCAGGGCATGAGATAATTACATGTTCTTATATGAGGACAAATTTTCTGAATGTTTGAATTTACCACTGCTTTTCAGCAAGCAGTTCTTACAGACACAAGCCGGCTTGCCAACTGCTGCTGGGAGATTAAACACACACATGCAAGCTTCCCACATGAGAGGAGCTCACAGATATGGTCTGCAAGTTCAGCTGGGCAGGATGGTAAACTTGGAAAACCAGGATTGTGCTCCCGCTAGAACACACAGCAAAACACTCGTTTCCTGCAGCACTGGAGCATTTAGCCTGAAGCCTCCCTTCAGGCTTTACCTCTGAAACCAGGGGTAGGGAAAAGGAGCACAGATTTGAAGCACATCCAGCAACATGTAACAGAGAGAAGGAAAGAGTCTGTAATTCACGCTTCCCTCTCTGATGTAACACCTCAGCTCCGCTGCCTCCCCACGGAAGCAAGAGAGGACCAGCCAGGTTCCAGCTATTGGGGTAACACCACATGCTGCACGTGGGGCACACACACAAAACCCACATCTCGCAACTGTGCAACACTACATCCCCAGACCTCTGCCCTTGAAACTACAGACATAACTCAAAGCAACTGGGATGTGGCCAAAGGCCAGTATCTCCAAAAATCCCTGCTGCAGCTTAGACACCGAAGTCATAGCCAGGTTTTCAAAGCATGAAACACCAAATTACCTTCCTGGACTTGAACTATTCTGAGAACTTGAAGCAGTTTGTCAGTGATAACTGCACTTAAATTAGATTATTTTGAAATTATAACTCAATCTGTAATTTCCCAAGTACTTAAGAGTCTGCAGTTAGATTTTCTATTCAACTAACAAGAACAGAGAGCGTTTTCCCATTGCAAAAGAGAAACAAAGATACAAGCTTTGAATCTTACCTGCAGCTACTGACTTCTAACTCCCAAACTAAGCAAGAGGAGAGGAGGCAGAAAAGCATCTGGATTCTCACTTAAGAAGTCCCTGAAGTAATACCCACCCATCTGTAACCTAATCCTTTCAGCGAGGAGCTATGCACAGAGTGCGAACAAACGATGACGAACAAATGATGAAAAGTCAAATTGCCAACAACCATCCTCAGTAATTACCCGCAATTTTGCCTGGCACTGGTTTCTGCAGTGCGAGTGTATCTGGAGAAGTATTCTGAATTGAATTAAATTAAAGTCTTGATATAAACATAATTTAAGAGCAAAAAGAATCATTGAATGTCACACTGAAATATATAATTAAACACAGACTGAGGTGAACAACATTTTAAAAGGATGCTTTTGGAGAAAGGAATGTGCTATCCCAGTGCAAAAGAATCAATGTTAATGATTTTTTGTCTTAATTGTCCTTCCAGATCTCTGCCGCACTGCTTACAAATTAGTTTTTATCTTACATGACATTGTGAAATATCCCCTAATATCTTCTATATTGACAAATACCTTGAAGGCTGGTGCCTGCTTTCAACTATATAGCAGTCATTGTCAAAACAAACAAACAAGAATAAGCAAGCACTATATTCAGCAAACTCAGAGAGTGCTCAATGTAATCAAGGAAAAAAACAGTGCCAATGATTTTTTTTTAAAAGAAAAGTTTCCAGCTATCTGACTAATCTCAAGGGAATGAAAATATGAGCTTCAAGTCTTCAAGTAACCCGTGTTGTGAATTCATTCAGTCACTGACCTCATCTTATCAGAATATAAACAATCAAGGAAAAACAAACACATGAAGCCTTCACAAAAACAGAATTCACCTGGAGTCCCATCTCCTGCGGGTTAAGGGTATCTGGAACTTGCAGTGTAGCTTCACTGTCCTTGAAAATATCCCTCTGAACAAGCCGGAGAGCAATCCACATTTCCAAAGTGAGCAAAATGTGAAGGCATTAGAAAAAAAGTAGACACATTTTTAAGGCCAAATTCCGTTTGGCCTCTCTACAGTAATGTCTCACTACCTTTAGGTGGAAGGTTAATTTAAGCCAATGGACTGTGGCCCTCCTCCCATTCTATTTGCTCGTAGGATTTCTTCAAATCTCCAATCCCATTATTCTGTTTCCAGCCACAACCTGAGGTAGTGCACACAGACATATCCCCTTGACTCTACCCAGCTGAGACTCAACCCAATTTCTTTTCATCTCTAGCATCCCAAAGAGTTTGGGGAAAAAAAAAATCCAAGCATGTTTTCTTACTTATACCAAAAAAAAAAAAAAACCAAGGATGTTTTCTTATTTAAACAAAAAAAAAAAAAAAAAAAAAAAACAAAAAAAAAAACACAGCATCTCTTTTAAACAGCACCCATCTTTCTAACAAAAGCCAAGCAATACGATAAATCTGCTAAAAACCGCACGACCCCACACTAAAAATTACTGCGCCGTGTTTAGTTATTCGGCAGCTCCACTGAACTCTATTTGTTTCCATTTCCTGCCCACTTTAATGTACTTCAGTGGCCTGCAGTAAAGTTAAAGCAATAGGTGTCTGTCATAAAGATGAATAGTGCTATTGGAATGCATAATACAGTGGAAAGAGGAAATGAGAGCAATCTGGTTTATTTACATCTCAGGCTCCCATCAGCACCTCAACCCACCTCCCAGTGGCTTCAGCTGCCTTTCCTGTTATCTTGCTGTATAGTCCCCTACAATGAGTTGGCTTTTAACCTCGAAGAACCAGAGGGGATGAGCTGATCTCCCAGATTTGCTTTCATGAGCTGGCAGAGTATTGGAGCAAACAGCCATGCAGTGTGTTCAGTGCAAAGAAAACAAAATAAAGGTAGTGGCTGCCATTTAAATTAATTAAAAGACACAAACAAAACAAAAGACCCCAAAGAGATCTGCTATCGTCGGTAAATTTAGATCAACACACAGGAACCTGACTACTTCTGGAAAACAGTAATTACTGTTTCACAAAATATTACTTTTAATCTTCTTTCTTTACAATCTAATTAAACAGATATTTTACTTGCCTTTGGAAAATGTTTTTCTTAATTTCATCCAATTTTAACATTTGGTGTATTCTATAAACTACACATCCAAACTAGTGTGCAATTTTATGCTTATTTTTAATAGTGTATGACTTCATTTAAAATTGATGACTTTTAATTTGCATGTTTATTGTTGGTTTTAAGTAATCTTTTAATTTTCCCACTTGGGTCTGTGGTTTACTAGAACTTCACGATGTAAATTCAGTGCTGATTTTGTTCATATGAAAACACCATCTTCCAACACACATTGGGTCTTTTTTAATTTCCCTCTTATTTCTTTTATAAACCTTCAGGAAAGTATTATCACTTGGAACAGCAGCAAGTACATGTAGAAATAGTTGCACATCTACCACCCCACAACACTTGGTGTCTGAAAAACCTTTGTTTGACTATTTTCAGAAACAGACAGACATTTAGATGAAGTTGACTTTCAGAAATTCAGACAAAAACCTCTGATAGAAATTAGACACTTTTGTTTAAAAGATAAAGAGCTTTCCATTCCTAATTATTTTTTCTTTGAAACCAGAGAATAAATTTTGGTTAGCATATGAGCACAGTAAATCAGATTATAAAAAACTCTGCCTATTAGAATCACAACTGCATAAAAAGTCACAACTTCTCTTTCCTCTTCAAAGCAAACCAAGTGCACATGGGTTAGAACAGCTACTTGAGAAAATGCTGTCTGATGTCTTCATCACATTGAATGCCACCAACATCCAGTTTGAGTTCAGTGAGGCTGCCCAGATAATAAAGCAGCTCTGAATTTCAGCCTAGGGATAAAAATCAGAGCACAGCAGCACTACACAGAAACATGCTGCCTTGTCAAAATGCCTCAGAAACACCAACTCTTAATATCATTTTATGGGAAACAAAAGGCTGTTCCTGCTATTAGAATTCAGCCGACAGCCTATGTTTCCACAATGACAAATTACACTGTGAGCCTGGTGAAATGGACTCCCTCACTGATGAACTCTGACCAGCAACGCAGCCCAGCCAGCCCAATGGACTGGGAATCATGCCCCAGATGAGATCTTCAGCATGTTTAAGTGATCATAACTTCCTTTGTCCCAGCAGAACCATGCCCATTTGTATGAGACAGACATTTGATGAGGGAGTTCAAGAACAGCTGGACACCAGCCACAGTGAAAGCAACTCTAGCTTAGAAAGACTGAATAGAAAAAAAAAAAAAGGTGCTTGGAACACTCCTCTGTATACGAACCCTACAACTGTTTCAGTCCAACCATCTGAATCCAATTACCAGAGCGCTCAGCAGCAGAAGTTAGGGAGTGGACACATTTTCCAAATGAACATCATTAGCATAATGTAGATTTAAAATCAACTATGGAAACCAGCGCTTGGCATTGGATCACACTCTCTTAGTGTCTCATTCACTTGCTCATTTTATCAATTATTTGCTAAATGAATACTTGAGGACCGTACAGAAACGATTTAGCCTTCACAACCAAAAGGCTGCCCATTGTGCACTCCCTTGCAAGCTACAAATTACTGCACACAGTGCACAGTTAGCACACCATGCAGTCTTTATTATTACAAAAGTGGATTTCACTTATTCTTCATCTTAATTAAGTTCCACTGCCTCAGTTGGTCTGCTTCACCAAAAAAAAAAAAAAATCTGTTGGCTCCAAAATTTTGGGGTTACATCTGAATTTAGGCAGTACTGTAGTGGAGCTGAGTTTTAACTTTTTCTCCTTGCCTGGACTTAAACAAGAAAAAAAAAAAGGAAAAAAAAAAACAAAAAAAAAACCTCTGTGCAGGGTAGGAAAGGAATGATGAAGAGCATCTGTAACTCCTCAACCACAAGCTGGCCACACGTCCACACTCTGCCTGAAGAGTCTGCTTCAGTTCCTTTGCTTACTAGGTGGCATGTATGAGACACCACCTCCCTCTCCAATCTGTTCATCCCACAGCAGCTCTTAAAGTGGATTCTTGGATGACTTTTTTTAATACCACTCTTCAGCAGCACAACTTCAGCACGTAAATTCATAAATCTGCCATCAGCTACCTGTTGGTCCTGTGCCTTCAGTATCTCTGGACTAGGATGGAAGTAAGGTCCACCGCTGTCCCCCAGTTTCAGATAGGATCCCAGTGCATAGAAGCAATTGATCCCATTCTGCTCATCCCAGCTTACATTAGAAAGAAAAGATAAATATGTAGATCCTAAGGGATATCTGCAGGTGGAGGATATTGCCCAAAGAATCAAGCGATCCTCCTATGGAATCTCATTAGGGTGAAGTATGATCCCAGCCATATAAAACGCAGGTGGAGACAGACCATTTGAGGAGTATCTACAGGACAAATAGCAGTTTAAAAAACAAGAATGTGGTAGGGAGTTAAAGGAGTTTGGTTTATTTAGTTTAGAAGGGTGAAAACTAATCGGAGTCCTCCAGTACAAAAAGTGGTAACAAAGAGACTGGTGACAAATTACTTTCCACATCCACTTGGGTAAGGAAAATAGGAAATCATTCAACTTTTAAGCAAAGGTGGCTCAAGAAAAACTATCAGAGGTGCGTGAATATTGGCAATTGCTACAGAATGGTGTTGAGAAATCTTGTTCCTTTGAGAATTTCTGAAGAACAGGTGAAAAACATCCATGGGAGGTGATCAAGAGTTAGATGACCCCATTTCAGTGGAGGAAGCTAGACTACTTTTCAAAGATCTGAGGATCATTCCCCAGCTCTATGATACTAGTTTTGGAAAGACGACTAACATATCTGTACACAGATTTGTTGCTTGGGTCCAAGTGCCACAGACTTCAAAATACTGCTCTACTTAGATGACTATTAGTTACTATTAGGTTATTATTAGTAACCTACACTGTCTTGCTCACAGCAAGTTTTCCAACTTGCATCATTCCTGTATTAATTTCATAACTCTTGTCCTAGTTGTGACCCTCTATGCACTTTGAAAAATTCTTTTCTCAAATACAGCCCATCATCACCACACCCAAAACTTTCTTTTATGATTAATTATGCTACATACTATATCCCACTTTCAACCTTCCCTTACAGATACAAAGTATAGAATTGCTACATTTCATTCCCCACAAGTTCAGGGACCAGCTTTAGGAATCCAAATGAGATGCCTAAATTAGATGGTGCAAGTCCAGCTACTCGTATCTATCCATCTCAATGGACATCAGTGACAAGTGGTGTCCCTCAGGGTGCATACTGGGACCAGTGTTATTTAACATGTTCATTGATGCCATAGATGAAGGGATCGAGAGCAGCCTCAGCAGATTTGGAGCTGACACCAAGCTGAGTGGTGCAGTTGACACACCTGAAGGACAGGATGCCATCCAGAGGGGCCTGGACAAGCTCAATTAGATGGGAATCTCATGAGGTTTAACAAGACCAAGTGCTGGTGCTGCACCTGGGTCAGGACAACCCTCAGTATGAATCCAGGCTGGGGATGAATCGATTGAGAGCAGCCCTCGGAAGAAGGGCTTGGGTAAGAATTACCCTAACCAGCCCAACAAATCACACTTGTGTGAGTGGGATGACAACAGTCTGGTGATCAATACCCACCTGTAACCCTTTTGTTACGAAGTCCTGCAGTGGTCCTGTGAAAACTGCAAGCTCTGCAACCTCTCACCGCCCAAAGGACTGGTGTAATCAAGGAGGAGCAGCTCCCTTTGCCTAAGGTCTGTCTTCTACAAACATAAATCCATGGGGCTATGCCCACAGGCAGACAAAAACCCACTCTGCCCATGCTCAAAGCATCTCAAAAGCCATGTTAATAGGGTTTATAAACTCCGCTAAGGCACGGGATACAAACACATTAAACCCATGGGCAAAGTGAGCTTGTATCTGCCTATAACACACGCACATGTAGACATGCCCACAGATGACTGGCAAAAATACCTCTGCAAACTCTTTCAGGCTCCTCACACACACACAAAACAAGCCTTGTCTCCCGAGACAAGAAGCAATCAAATACCTGGCAACAACCTTCAAAACCCTTCAAGCCAGATCCTATTAAAACCAGCAAGCAAGAGATGAAAGGCACTAGCTCGTCCTACCAGTCACACTTAACAAGGCTCTTAAACATTTACTGTAGCTAACGTTACCTCTATAGAAATTCCACAACTGTAGACAATGCCTAACATCATAGGATACATTTATGTTTCCGTTCAATTGAAGATACTACATAAAAGGATGTTTTTATTTTAATTTGTGTTCTGGGACCTTGGAAAAGAAGCTGCCTCATCACCTGCTGGAAAAGGCCAAGTACAGAGGAAGAAAGGGTTCTTTTAAGAATAGAAATTACAGCCCCGGAGTGAGACCTGGGCCCGAAAGAAATCCATGGCAACATTCATACTGATTGTAAAGTCAGTGCATCCCCCTCTAAATTGAAGCATCTCTGTTCCTAATTTCGAATTAGGAGTGAACTCTTTCACCAATCTGCCTCTCCATTTCATAAAATGCCCATGAAATGCATGTTTGTAGTTGTTGGGTGGTGATTTAAGTTACATCTTGGTGTGAAAATTTCCCCATTCCTTTTAAAACAAGGTTTTGTGGCAATAACTTATGTGTCAAATTTGCAGTGAATCATTAAAACAAATACCTGCCACCCAAGTTGCCTTACTATTATCATTACTGATGTAAATACACGTTTAAAACCAGTTGCGTAATCGTGCCTTGCTAACATCCTTATAAAATCTGACAGCTTGTCAAACAGCCCCCATTGTGGACAGCACTGAAGCAGTTCTACAGATCATTAGAGTTAAAGGGCAGTGAAGATAAGTACCTTGTCCCACCTCCTGCACATCACAGCTCTGCTAATTTCAACCATGAGAAGTAGTGACCCTGACAGGCTTCTTTAATGAAAGTGGATGCTTTAATATTTTAAGAAACACTCACTTTTATTTAAGCCCATGTGTCTTCCAAACCCACAGTACTTCTGAATAAAATTATGTTTTTAAAATACACAGTATATGAATAAAAAACCACAATCAAGCAGGTAGGGACAGCAATTGAGGATATAAATCCAGAGCTGACACACACTACTCTTTGCTCCTGTGACACGTTATATCAGCACGGCCAGAAACTCTGCTCCCAATGGTCAACTTGAAAAAACCCAAGTGGTTGATTCCAGGACTCTCAGCACCATCCCAGGCACTGACTGTGCACTGTTAATATTTGATGTACACTTGCAGCTCCAGTCTGAGAGAAAGCCATTATGCAGGATACGCTCAAAGATGTGTGTTTTACTTCACATGACTGATGCTGTGATTCACAGGGAAAACCTGCACAGAAGGCACAGGCTGGGATGTTACTGCTCCAAGCTCCATCAGCAAACAGTCACTGAAATAAATTAACATCAGCATCTCATGGAAGTCCCTGCATGAGAAAGTTAGGCAAGATTTATTCAAGGCTGCAGTCTCTGGAGCAATTCATCAGAATCAAAGGTACGCCAAAAAACAAATAAATGAAAATGGGACCAGCTAGAATAACAAAGCAGCACAGCCAAGGCAGCAGCCACATGACAGGCAGAGGCCTCTCCAGAGTGGTCAAAACAACTGTCCACAGATCTTGCCAATGAGCCAGATGCTGCTGCTGGAAGAAGGGTAGTGTTGATATAAACTCAGAAATACAAGATGCTTAACACCAAGAGCAATCAATCTTCATGGTTCCCACATGGCTGCCAAGCTTCGCTATTATGCCACAAAGAGATGAAAACAAACTTCATAAAACACATGTAGATCCTACATGACAAACTCCCTCCACCCTCCCCTTACTACTCAGAAACAAACCCACAATTTGGGTGTAGCTCTAAATGACCTGATGCTTTTCCTGAGTTAACAACAGAATCAGGAAAGAATATCGTTGGCTAAACAGTGCACTGTACACACCCTGCCAGAAAACCAATGAACTTATCATACTGTATAGGAAATTCCTATCTTCCACATCAATTAGTGACCCAAGAGTGATTGATTTTATAATCCCAAACTTGACTTACAAAGTGACTTCCTCTGGGGCCCATTTTCCATTACCCAGCATGTGGAAAATTGCACACGGTCAGTGCACTATGAAAACCGAGGAAAAATAAGTGCTATTTAAACCCCAATTCTACCATGCCTCCACATTCTTGCTTTCCTAAGGGAGATGCACTTTTGACAGTTGCTTCCTTTCCCTGCCCCAACATCCTATCTGCACCACACACCAGCTGGGCACTCAATCAAAACAGAAACAACAACAGGAACTAGCAGCTATTCATTACAATAGGATCAAAACATTTCTAGGCACTAGTGCTTCGCCAAGTTACTGTCCTTGAAGACCTGCCACAATCCTCTTCTTCCCTCCCATCACAGACACCATCACTGAAAGTGGCCCCACTTCAACCTGAAGCACCACATATCGGAGATTGCAGGTTTTTAATCAAAAGCCACATCTCAGAACTGCAGGAGGCAATGGAACTGGGCAGCAGAAAGGTGAGAAAATTAACTGGCCAACAACACAGGCCGATGTTTATCCTTTATTCCAATCAAGCTAACATTAGCTCCAGTCTATAAAACCAGGATTGCACTGCACACTAACTACCAGGGTAATCACAGGAACAGCACCACAATATGATTACTGGGTGCTAATTATATCTTATAAAGAGTTAAAGACAATCAAGTACCTGTAATAAAGATTTATATGTAGTTTTTCACTGACCTGAAACAGCTTTGTACATTAGCAGGTTAACGTTACTGCAGGAACAAAGCAAACAGTTACATCTACATGATAAAATACATGAAACACAAGAGCCAGATGTTGGGTCCTTTCATCCAGGAAGCAATTATTTAATTCCTGGGAAAAGATGATCTCTCTCGTTGTTTCATCAATACATAATATATCTCATAACAGAAGAAATCCTGGCTCCCTGGCCTTGTCTGGGTACAAATCTGCAGGACTGCACAGGGTCATGAACCAAGGGTCTCCTTTTCCTGCCGTGCCATTGCTTCTGGGGAGTGAACACAGAGCAACTGGAGACATCCTCAATCCGTATCTGTATCTCCCCATTCATGCACAGCAGCACAGACCCCAAGGAGGCTGTCAAGAAAGACTGTGCTTCCCCTCACACGTCTCCAGGAAGGCCAGTTCTCCATGGGTAGGTACAATAGAGAACGCCAAGGAGCTGCCCACACTCTCCACCACAGCTGCTGACCTCCAGATCCCAGACACAAAGGGTCCCCTGGCCACCAACAAGGGCTCCCTGCTCCAAGCACCATCAAGAACTGCTGACCTTTGGCAAGTCATTTCGGCCACGCCCTCCTCACCCACTGTCCATCCTCCCAGATAACAACACTCATCACCTCTCAACAGATGGGCAGTCAACAGCCAGCATTAGCAGCCACCCAAAGATCACAGAATGCTTGATCACACAGGACCCTACACCACAAGCAATTCAGCAGTTTTGCTAACTACCCTACAAACAACATCACTGGAAAAGCACATCCCTCTGCAAGGTTACTCCAAGGCTGTCACTGCATAAACCAGCCAGCCTGAGAATACCACATGCAAGGCACACTCCTCAACAAGGCACAACAGATAGGAGCACTTAATAAACACAGCCATTAACTAGGAAACATCCCTGCAGCAATTAAAAGTTTGCAAAGTACTACAACGTACACCTGGTTATTGCTCTGACATCTGCTTAGGTTTTCTGTGTGTTTGTAAGTTCGACCAAACAGGAAGATAATTGAGTTTATGGGCGTTTCATGACAAAAATGACAACAAGGTACTGTTAATTGCTCATGAAAAATGGCATAAAAACTCGAATGAAGCACATGTAATGTTTGAAATGCTTAAAAGTTACCACATTTTATAACGAACCATATATGACCAAATGGTGTTTCTCCTACTAAAGAATAAAATTATTCTAAACTAAGGATTTCATCATAAAATGAGAGGAAATTCACAGTCTGAACAACTGCAGTTGTGCTGAGCACATTTTAAGACATATGGCAACTTTATAATGGTCATTGGGGATGAAGAGCTAAAATTCTGTTGCAGATTTTGACTTTAAGACATTTCACATAAAATTGCATATCTCAGGAAACAAATAAATTGTTAAGAGTGCATTTTCATAATGTTACAGACAATATTTGGCATATGTAAATAGGACTACCTCAAAATATGAATGCTATTTTCAGTACAATTACTCACTTGCTTTAGAAAGGCTCCAAATAAGTTTTTAAAAAATTGTGTGAAGGCATCATTAAAAGAAAACAAATATAACAAGACCTGCCTTAACTTTATACAGAATTACTGCAACATTACTCAGCTACAGTATGCTATCCAGTGTTCCCAAGTAAAAGCCCCAATTACTATTGTAAGTCTGTCATTTAAATAGTTCCTTCCTGTTTAAAATGTAGAGAGCCAAATGCATTTTCCCACCACTAAGTATTGTGTAAGACTCCTTTCTCTTCCAGCAAGCTGCCTGAAGATGGATGAGCTTCCAAACTGATATCATTTTTAATTACGTGTTTTTCTCTCATTACTAATTTCCTAAACATGTCTCTAATCTCGCAGCGAAATCTCTGAGCACAGTAGGTGTATCCACATACATCATGCTCTAGAAAATTAAAATGAGATAACGATCAGGACTGCCATCACAACATAACCTGAAACAAGCAAGATACATGAGAGGTGATACATACTCATAAGACTCTGATCTCAAGTGTTTCTGGAAAGCAGTAGCAACTGGATGGTTTCCATCCTTCCTGTGGGCCCTCTTGGAGCCAGTAACACAGTTAGTGGGGTCTAGGAGAGGGAGATGCTTCAAGGAACCTCCCCCTTTGCACTTTTCACCAGGCATTTGCAAGCTGTGATGCCGAATGCGTTTCCACCCCTTCACTCCCTTCCCCCAAACACTCCACCAAGAAGCACTGTGTGCATGAGGGAGCCAGGATCAGCTGCTCCTCTGGAGAAGATAAGCATGAATATCCCAGTTCCCTCCTGCCACTGGGGCTCCAGCTGCTCCCTCCACCCAGGCCAAGGTCTCCTGAAGGGGCTGCCTTCTCCAGGAGCACAGCAGAGCAGGAAGGGCTGGAGGCAGACACACCCACCAGACAGGTAGGGAGGCACATGCCCACGCAGGCCCCACAAACCAGAAGGGGTCACACCCCCAGTAGCTGCTGCTGCATCAGATGCTCTCTTGGCAGGAGCTGGGACTATGTATAGACCCGTCAGATTAGGTCAACCAAGTGCCAGCCAGTTATTCCCATGGGATCCCTCTCATTCCTCAGATACCTCTCACTACCTGAAAGGCACTGCACAGCTGAACAGAGCTGCAGCATTCTTTAACCATTAAACCAGCAGGGCAAAACCACAGCTTTTGGGGGGGGGAAGCAAAAGAAAACAAAAACAAAAGGGTAACTGTCACGGGGCTTTCTTCCCAGCTAAACACTTCACACACCAAATTCCTAAGGGAGTGATGCTTTCAGCACATCAGCTGCCTTCTCATCAACTGACACTTCCCAAATAAAGGAGGAAAATCCTAGAACTGTTCAGAGTGGCTGACATTTAAGGAATCAAATAAAGCAAAACCAGATAAATCACAAGCGCTTAAATAAGTTTGTCTTTTAAGCAGTCTTAAAATACATCACAAGTATGATTCTGCCTACTCACTCAAAGAAAAGGGATCTCTGCTGTTCCGCAGTCAAAAAGATGAAGGTAGAGAGGAATTAGAAACACGGTTGAAGTGCACACACCAGATTAATGCTCCTAAAACCAGTGCATGTCTAAGGAACACCAGGGCTCTGGTAGATATGCATGCAAGTCACTAGTCTGTAATCGCAGGCTGATCAAAATGCATGTGCTAAATGCGGTAAGCTTATCTAAAAATGTAATGCTAGCTGAATTGCCCTGGGTCCCCAGGGAGGCGTGCAGCACAGACAGTGTGAGTGGGCTGGAGTTCAGATGTTTCACTGTATTCACACATGCTGCTGTGGAAGCTGGATGATGGAAAAACTACACAATTTCACATTTTCTTCTCAAAAAAGCAGTACACAGAATTTCACCATGTTTTTCTACCCGATATCCATCTACTGACCAGGATCAAAAGCTCTCAATCAAGCCTTAACTTCCTCAAGAACTTGATGAAGAAATTCCTATGAGAACCCTGGTTCCTCTTGAAAACAAACACTTCTACTAAACTTCACTCATTCAGCAGAGGGAAGGAAAAGCTGGGGGATGCTCCCATATTCCCCTTCCCTCCCACCTTGGGAGGACCATGAAGAGGATACCTACAGACTCAAGGCTCCACTAGACCTTTGCTGTGCAGCACCCACCCCTTGACTGGAAGCAGCGCTCACGTGGGAGTCAGGATAAGGCTGAACAGCACAACACAACCCTCGACCTCAGCTGGGAATTCACTGACCACAGAGGGCAGGGAGAGCCTTTCATGTGACTCTGCCAGGTTATGACTGGGCTCCTACTCCTTTTTAATTCTCGTTAACATTTGCTGACACCTCCTTTACAACCAGAGGGACAGGTTCTTTACGAGAAGCCGTTTCACCTTCCCCAGTTAATGTCTTAATCCACAGACTGAAGCAGGTCAGATTATCTACACTTATCAAAGACAACATTATGCTTCATAAGCTATTTTTCTGCTTCAGTAAGGAATAAGCATGTTTTATTTCTTACTGTGTTTACCCATTACCTCAGCAAGACACATTATTGTTAGTCTTTCTGAGGCTCCCCTAGAATAGGAACGCATAAAACAGGATTTCCTCCAGCTCTGCATACCTACTTAATCCAGAGTCATTAATGACATAGGACTGGATTGAACAAAGACTTAACATCAAATGATCATTCAAAACAGCTGGGAACAAAAATATATCTGCCTGGAACACTGCATCTGTGTTTTGTCTTTTGAAAAATGCCAATGAGGCAAAAATTCACTTTCAAGACCATTTTTACAGGAAAGTTTTCATGAGAAAAAAAGGACTTGGTAAACACTTGCACGTGGGACATGTATCCCAGTGGGCTCCAAATTAAGTTTATAGCAGTTTTTATACATAAATCTGCAAATCAGGTTGTCCTTTTTCTGGAGATCAGATGTAACTTAACTGCTGTCAAAAAGAATTCTGCAGAAAAGATCCAAGAGCTGCAGAAGAATCCTCCAAAAACCCAAACCCAAACTGTCTTCCCTGTAATAATAAGCAATAGCTGAAACCCCCAAGGGTAGGTAACTATCCTCAGAACTCAGCTCTAAGATAATTTAAAATACCTCTAACAACTATTTCAAGGAAAACTTATAGATGTATACATGTAAGAAAAATACAAGCGATAGTGTTCCAGGATTGCTAGAAATTAAGGATACTGCTTGGGTTCAGTGTTCAGCATCCAAAATAACCTTGGCAATCTCTTCAAGACCTCAGTATGGGTGGTGTACACAAAAGCAGAGGCAGCCAGCCGGTTGGGAGGCAAGGAAGGGATGCATGAGGAGAAACACTCTGTGTAATGCTATCAGCTCCCACCTGCCCCAGGACATTTCCTACTTCTACCTACAAACACAGCGATTCTCCAACTGCTAAGTAAACAGTCTTTGAAGATAACAAAGCTTATTCTAATCTCTCACTGATGTCACTCCTGTATTGTACTCAGCTGAGCTACAAAACTCCTGGGTTAACTCACTCTGTAAGATGAGGATTACCTTAACTCTTTGTTGTTGTGCAGACTTCAGGAATCCTGTTCAGCTACAGAAAGAAGTAGGTTTTTCACTCAGTGGATCTATGCTTTTTCTTGTTGAATAACCACAGACATTTTTCAGCTCACTTCTTTAGCAGCAGGTGGACCATTTCTTACCATTATGCTTAGTGAGACAGCTTTCCCAAAGAAAGCACAAGCACAGCCTCTTGGAAGGACAAAATGCTATGGACAATTTTCCCACACTAGCAAACAGGATTGTTGCTCCAGTGACAAGAAGGAAAAACCAGATTGAGCCTGGACCAGTGTGGTCCATTCTTGGGGTGGTCCTGTCCATGGCCAGGAGCTGGACTTTTGGGTCCCTTCCAATTCAAGGTATTCTATGATTCTAGCAAGAGAAATTAAAATAGAAACCATAAAGAGAAAACAATAAAGTAGAGACTTCCAATGAATCACCTCAGAGGACAATGCCTTTGTGTTCTCACTTGTGTTCACTTCTCAGGGTTAAGTGTTCTGCATTGCAGTTCTTTAACTATCTACTCCACACTTCTCACTGCACCCAATCCTCCAAGAGTTAAATCCTCCCACAGGAATAAAATACTCAGTGAAGGACTCAGTGTGAGTCAGGAAAGCCAACCCAGCATATAACACATCTTTCATGTCATCAAAAGACTTGGCAGTAAGAAGCTGAAACCCAACGATATTCTTACAGCACAAACAGAGCTATGTTTCTTTTGAGCTGCATGTGCTCATGAGCAGCCATGACCAGAATAATAAACGAACACACAGCACAAATCTGAGAACAGGAGCTCAAGTTGTGCCTGAATATTCACGCTCCCTGTCAGCCCCAAAAGAAAGCTCCTGTTGGAAAGCCTGAGTATTGTCAGCCGAGGCTGTTTGCCTCTTCAATAAGCTATATCATAGTTATAACAAACAGATCCTGGCACTACTTCCACACGCATACACATAAACAGGTAATTATGTTCCCACTGAACAGAAAAATGAAGAGGATGTGCTGGAGAAAAGCAGACAGCGGTAATGATACCAACACAGAGAGATGGATTTGGAATACAGACATTGACCAGTTCTGCAGTCTGGCTTCCTCTGCAATTCACCCATGTAAATCAACTGAAACTGCACAGAGCCAACAGGCTTCATTCTCCACCTGTTAACACAGGTTATCGATTCCACTGTCAATAAAAGAACCACAATGCAAACTGCTATGAAATGAAAATCCAGTGTCGCCTGTAACTGGAGACAGAAGCAGGGAGATGTACACTCAGGATAACATATTGCTGAAAATACTCTTCCCTAAACCCAGCCATGGCTCCCCAGAGGGTTGTTACCACAGACATGACTACTTCCCACTGCCAAACTGCCCTCAGGGAGCCAGTAAGGCTGAGCCAGGGTGTTGCTCCTCACAATTAACTGAGCAAATGCTGAGCACAAAGTCCACCTTCCGTGCTAAAATCAGAGAAACCCATTCACAGCCTGTGTTTCAGAACACATTAGCATGAGAAACTCTCTCAATCATGCCAATATTCTTCTAATCATTTAGCTCTTTGTGGAAGTCTCAGATTTTAAACTTGAATAACAAGTAACTTCACCAGGGGTCAGTCAAGCAGCAGTAAGACTGCACGAGGTGGCAGGTTAAAGCATCTCATGTGTACAAGAGCACAAGCATGAAATTCAGAAAGGGCCCCCAGGGATCCCAACGCAAGACATGAAGATGTAATTAAAAACCATAAATCCATCAAACGAAAAATATGTAAACTTAACATATTAACTCATATATTTTTCTTCCTTGAACACATTTGTCTTACTCTACACTCCTTTGGAGCCTACAAATAAAAAATTAACAATATCAGAAGAAATATTTCTTAATATGTGAAAAGTGAATATCAATAATAAATGCTTTTTACTTTATTCTTACAGGTAATTGCTGAAAGAAGCTATCTCAGCACACTGAGAAGATTCTGTGCCTATTATGAATTATTACAACTGTATCTCCTCTTTACAAAATCCACAAAAGGACAATATCTTACAGTGTTTCCTTGCCACTCAATCATCCACACAAAATTACCCTTGTGAGAGCTTGTTGGAGGAATGTCAAATTTATTTGCCTGCCTTTGCAACAAAATCTTCAGAGAAAGACAAACAGTTCACAGCTTACAGTTATACAAGTTACACTAACACCTGAACATTTTTACAGCAAATTCTGGGTTTAACTTTATATTTCAAGCTACAGGCAAAACAGTTATAGGCCAAATCCTGCCCCATGTCTCACCCTCAGCACAGTTTTCAAGATAGCTTACAAAAGCTCTGCAGTACCTGTAGATCATATTAAGTCTAAGGCACGTCTTCTAAAAAGGGTATTTGGGACAAACCAGCCCTTCCATCTTCTGCTCACTGACCAGAAAAGTAGCACCAAGTACTGCCCAGAAATGACAGTGGCAAAGACATTTGTCCCTCCCCTCCATCCTTCAAAGGCCAAATTTTGCAGAGCAAATTTGTTTCCCATCACTAATGAGTACTTCCTTGGAACCAGATTTCCCAGGGCACGGCAGCAGTCTGGGAACACCATGGGAGACCCAAAAGGAGTAGAGCAGTTGAATCAAGGATGGCCAGATTTCCTGATCGTACAAGCCACGTGTTTGTCTTCCAGTTTCTGACAACTGGAAAGACTGTAACATTCCACGGAGTCCCTGAAGACAGCTCACAGCCTGGGGATGGCAGCAGCTCCTGCTGCCCTGTTTTGGGGTGGGAACTGGACATGTGCCACCAGCCCAGCACAGTGCCATTGATCTCAATCACTTTGGCAGTCTCACCTCCTCCAAAACAGCCAGCAGCACCGCTCTGCTGAAGGCCATGTGATGTGCCCTGGGCATAGACACCATCCCCGAACTCCTCAGGGAGTTCAGATGCAAAAGCAGCAGGCAACCCCTGCAAACAAATTTTTAATTGATGAAACTAAATGCAAGCTGTAGGAAAGTGCTGTAGTCTGAGATTTAGGAGAAAAGCAGCAGTGCCAAAATGAGTAAATACATGCTACAACATACAATACAGTGAGAACAACACAAGGCAATAAAAGGAGAATACAATACAAACCGAGTACATCCAACATCCCAGATGAGTTCAAACACAAAGCCAAACGCTGCCCATTTACAGTATAATCAGCACTGATCAATGTCTACACACAGACAGCAACACAAACCATGTTGTAACAAATGGTATGTTGCAATAAAACGGGAAACACATTTAAACATAACCTTTTGAATGCTGTGAGAACTAGATCTAATGTTTCTCTTTCACGGTTCATGCTGAAAGCCAGTCAAAGCCCAGCCTAGCCAGAAGTAACATGTTTCAGTTTTGTACAGAAGGCTTCCCATCTCATTCACCCAGCAGTGTAAAATCCCTCAGAAACATCAAGGGAAGATTTGCTAAGAGCTAAACGAAAATTGATCATCTTCCCACAGCTGTCCAGTGTTCCAGTCAATCCTGCATAGATATTGATGTTTGGTAATGCCAGCCCAGCCCCAGCCGAAACTCAGAGCAGCTTGTAAACTCCAGGAATGCTGATCAAAGACAAATTTTAAGACTTGACTCAAGGAACGATAGTTGTACTCACCTAAGCCTCTTTTTGTGAGCAAGAGCTGAGATTTCCCTGATTCACTGTACATTAGGGTGATGTATATGGCAGTCAGACTCTTGGTGATAAAACAAACACGCAACAATGGCATTATGCTGCCTAAAATAGGTGGATATATTTATACTAAACATTCTTTCTCCAGCATGAGAATGAACATCTGCCAGCTACGTCTTAAAGGCTCACACAGCTTCAAAGCAAAGCCAGTCCAAAGAACTATATGCCAAAGATTTACTTTAGCTTATCCTAGAGAAGAATATATTACTCCTGCTAAAAGACATATTCCCACCATACTCCAAATTATTGGAATAATAATATGAAGCTTTGCTCCTCTATAAAATTTACCTTTCTTTCCATTTAAAAGTAAAACATTTCTTATGAAAAACTAGTAAGTAATACACCTTGGTATAAACTTCAACAGCAGTAGGAGGGACTGAAGCCACTGAAGACCACCAGTTTACAAGGCCACATCACATTTCCACAAGGCAGCTTTCCAGTTCCATCACAAGAAGACATCCTGTGTATGCAGATACACCCTTTTTAGATACCATCAGCACAGCTCTAACCCCTGCTCCCTGAGCTGATCCGATACCTGCTGCTTACTGAAGCTCCACTTCAACTGGACACACACCACAGACCTTCAGTCTCCTTCCACAGCCTCACCATTCCTCTGATGGTGAACTAGCAGATTTTCAGGACTACCTGTTACTACCTTTACAGTTTATCTGAAATCCCCAGCTTTTTTTGCTCTTTCTGCTGTTGCAGCGACCCCAGCTCCAGAACCCCCTCCCCGACACCTGATCTGAAAGTTCAGCTGCAAGTCACAAAGTCTGCTGTTTCCTGTGTCCCTATGTTATATATTCTTATTATGCATATTACA
This sequence comes from Pachycephala philippinensis, assembly GCA_013397055.1. Taxonomy (NCBI): domain Eukaryota; kingdom Metazoa; phylum Chordata; class Aves; order Passeriformes; genus Pachycephala; species Pachycephala philippinensis. The sequence continues at coordinate 118,436 of VWZT01012012.1, forward strand.
GGAGCAGTCAGCTCTACTAACAGCAGCTGATGATGCTTAATGCCATACAAGCAAGAGAAAGTCCCCACCACAAAAAATATTTTTACTGTAAATGGACAAAAGATGGAAGCATTTTCTCTTTGCTGAGCAAAGGAGAAATTAAGCCCATGCATATTAAGCTGCTTGCCCAAATTCACAAACTCAGTGACAGATCTGGGGATTCATTCAGATCTTGCCTCCTTGCAGTGGGACACAATTCCTGTTAACAGAAGCAGCAGGAAGCATGATTCTCCTGGAAGTAAGGCCCAAGTTTTCTCCCAACCACCACTCATTTGAAAGACTACACAAAATTAGTAGACACTTGTAAAAGAAGTCAGGCAGGTCCCAATCACAAGCACAGCCAGCAATAGACAAGATTCCCACCTTCCCAATGATGCCTTCCACTTGGGGATATACTGGACATGTAAATACAAAATAGTTATTCCAGTGCTGCAGGTCTGCAGTCAGAGGACAAGGAGACAAATCCAGGCAAGTTAAATTCCACTGATTTCCAGTAAATAATAAAGAGCAGAGACAGTACTTCCAGCTGGACAGCTGCCTGCCATACTCAGTGTGACCAATATCCAAACAGATCTAGTTCCTCAAGGTAATCCAATTTTGAGAAAGACAATAGCATTGGCATGGAAAAATATTCCATAAGACATGCAGATACTTCCAGAGAGATTCTCCTCACCTAACCAGGGTGAAGCAAAATCTCTGCTCACTTTTCATAACAAAATGTTCACCTGCCAGCTGAAACCCCAGGGACTAACTGGCTCTTCTCTACATCAGCGTCTTCACTGTGGCAAGGACAACTCAGGCCCACAGAGTGCAGCTATTATGGGGTACCTGAGCTGCAGGAGACACATGCAGCAACTGTGAACACAGTGGGTAATCCTCATCTTGGGGGAAAAAAAGGAAGAAAATCTTGGTGGTTTCAGTCATCCCCACTCCTATACCCTGCAGTGCCAGGTCCAGAGCAGAAGCCACTATCAGCTGCTGTGAGCCAGGGAAGAGGAGGAGGATGACTACTGCCTCCAACAACCTCACTGTTAACAAGTCAGAGGTTGGGATCACTGTAGGTGGAAACTCTTGGCAAAAACAATAAAGCAGCTACTACATATTTCAACAGGTTCAAAGTAACCTCAGATGTTAGGAGCAGATGCTCTTTTCCACCCCCTGGGATTTTGAAATGGTTTATGTGTTTCCTCCCTTTCCCCTAATAGGGCAGGGTGCTGAAGGAATTAGCCAGAGAAAGAGCTAGAGCAATACTAATTACCCTCAGCTACCCGGGAGACCACAGAACCTTCAGCTAATTGTGCAATCCCCACTCCCCCACTTCAGATCCCCCAGTGAGAAGGTCTCTTGCCTCCAGCATCCTAACTGCAAGATAATCCCTCTCACCTGTATTTTAAAAGGGCATGCTTGAAAATCCTAAGTGTCTAAAGCAAACTCATTACAATTAGTTTCCGCAGCCTATCCCATCACACAGGGAATGACTGCGCTGACTGAAACAAGGGAACTGCTCGTGTCAACACATCTGACACAGTGCTGTCACTAACCCTGTCATTAGACTGCACACGTACCTGAAATCCACATCTGAGCTCATTGCCTGGAGCACTCCACGGCCAAGTCTCTGCAAGAGTCTCTCTCACAAAATTAAATATTAAATGTGCATCTTAAAAAATGCCCCGTAGTTTCATATTTTTTAACTAAGACATTACTTTTCCACTTACATATTTTTGAAATGTTAAATAGAGAACATTTTAAGGTGCATTTAGTGCTTGTAAAGAGCCATGAAAATTGGATTCCTCTAGAGAGCAATCTATACAAGACAGCTCTCCCACTCAATTCCCCTTATCCATATCAACCCAGTTGCAGAAAGACCTCCCATGAAAATAAGAGCCCCTAAGTAACAGAGGACCCCAAACTTAGCCAAGACTCAGCTGTGTCACAATTGTGACTCCCAAATTCAAGGCAGTAAGGGCTACTCAGTAGTAAGGGCTGACACACTAATAGAAAACAAGAGCCACGGAAAGGAAAACTCAGTGAAGCCAGGGCTTGCTTCTAAAAGCTTAGACCTATTCCATATGCACCTCAAATGTTGCAAGAAGCCCCCATAGGCTCTGAATCCTTGTTCTTTCAGGGAAGCATGACCCTGCAGGCAAACACTGTGGACACACAGCCCCCTCCCAGGCTCCTCCACATGCAGCACAGGCTCCTGGAGCCCCCAACAGCGCACACCACAGTGAGGAGACAGGTACTGAGCCAGGGATCACATGAGCTCCCCTTGCCACTACTCCTGCTGATACCAGGCCATCAGAGTGGCCAAGGTGGGAATTACAAAGCATCCCTGACTGTCAGACATTAAGACCACAGTCCTCAACCCCATGCCTGTCCTCTCAGTCTGGTTCTCCAAAGCAATAAAAATGCCTCCACTGCCCTTCCTTCCACCCTTCTTACTGACAGTCCTCCTTAACAGATTTTGAACCTGTCAAATAATATGAAATTGAGGTGGCAGGCTCAGAACAAGTTCCTACAACTTCCACAAACTGTCTGTGAGAGAAATTGGGCAGTACCCACGTGTTTGTTGTTTGGCAGAAGCCAGATGTCCAAGTACTATCTTACTGTCAACCAAAGAGTGTGTGTGCAGCTGCAGAGAAGATGCTGTCTCTTATGGAGTCATCTGGGACACAGAGGGAACAGCTGGGATTAATGCAGAAGGATGGGGAGTACAAATGCAGTGAACATCCATCCTGCCAAACCCTCCTTCCCCAATTCTGCTGCTCATGGAAACATGGGGGCTTATTTAGCATACAGGAGAAACCCACAGGGAAGAGCACACCCATCCCAAAACTCTGTTCTCCATCTCCCCTTCAGGTGATGCAATCAGCAGCACATACAGGTGTGCCCCCAAGAGAGCATCACTTTGACCAGAAGGAGGAGTGATGGGAGCTCAGTCCAGCAGCACAGCCTCCTGGCACTTGCACAGGTAAGGCACATCCACGTAAACAGCACGTCTAAAACCAGTGCCATCCTCCCTTTTTTCCCAGAGAACCCGAGATTCCTCCAGCTCTGGCTGGTGTCAGACTGAGCCCTGACAAGGATACAGCAGGCTAGGACTTGCTTAGCTCCCTGAAATGATTCATGGTTCATTAGCAACAAAGGCATAACCTGTCCTGGTCACTGAGGCTCCCTGCAGACCAGGGCTGGCAGCGTGATCCTTTGTACCCAGCTGCAGCTCACCTGGGCAACTGGGAATACAGGACTTTTTAAGTATTGGGGAACAAAAAATTGCCAACCCCACCAGCAGTACAGCCACACTCTCTTCTTTGTCTTTCAGGCCCTTGGAAGCCCTTCAGTGGTGTGCCTCATGTAACACACAGTGCAGATAATGCAACAGGGGTAACAATTAAAAATGAAACAACACAACAGGGAAGAAAAGAAGCTCTGAAAAACTAAGACAGCAAGAACTTCCCGAGCTCAAGCTGTAACACAATATGAATGTTTCTGCCCTGTTTCATGTTGCCTCTGGCACCCGCCTGCACTGGCAGTAGGTACAGCATAAACTGCTCAGACTAGGGATGTCTGGGGGTGAGGGTGGATGGGGAAAAGTGAAATGGGCCGTCTGAATCCCTGGGCTGGGAAAAACATGATCATCAAAGCTAATAACCTCCAAAGGGAACTTCTGCTGGTCTTGGCCTCCTTTCAGTACCGATAAAAAAATTCTTCTAATACAGCATACCTGGGCACAAGCATTACTTTTCTACAACCAAAATACTTACACCAGTATAAATCCCTTCTGTGGATGTAGTTGCATCCGTGTGTGCATTCCTCACACCAGAAGAGCTTTTTTCCTCTGCTCATAAGGGATTAGCTAAAACCATTTTACAGTAGCTGTATATCCTTAAGGCTATTGCCTGTGCCAGAGGCAGCACAGAGTTTACTTCCAGAAATGCAGCTACAGGAGCACATCTCTCATGTTGAACAGTCCCTGCCTCTCCGCTTCCTGCTGGAGACACACACCTCACTCTGACACACACCTCTTCAGAAATGACAGCATGTTTGGGTTTTACCTAACAGGGGCATCACACAAATTGATTAATTAGCATTTGTGAAGCACTATGAAGAATTTAGGTGCTAAGTAATATTATTACTATTTAATCTACATCCCATTCAGTCCTCAGCCTCTCCCTGAAACTGCCAACAATGATGCCAATTAGCGGTAATTGTGGTGGTTTGTGACAAGGCTATTTGCCAACTGGGAGTGAGACACAGACCACCAACTCATTTCCCATGGATTGTCCCACAGCTGCCAACAGCAGCAACTTCCAGGCACAGCAACCTGCTCTCCACTCCAGCCAGAACTCTGGCAGTAGGGATCCTGTATCACCAACTCTCCAGGGACACAGCCTGAAAAACTTTCAATTAGGGATAAACCTAGACACCTTGTTTTTCCCTCCTACATTAGTTCAGTGCATGACCCAATAACTGATGCCAAAATGCACTACCAAAATGTTAATCTGGGATAATTTCAGATTAAATTTTGCTCGGTTCCATCCATGCTTAATGAAAATCGCATTTTGATTCACACACAGGCCTCACTGTGGTGGAAAACTGTAAAGGCAGCAGCAGTAAAATGAAGGAAATTGAGAGTGTAGCATGCAGTAAATCTTGTGCTTGGGAGACTGTTTAAAGAGTTTTAACATAAGCAAAGAGGTGTATCTTTTTATCAGCTGTCCACAGAGATTTGGAGGACTTTGAAGAGACACAAACAACTAACAGTATTCTGTAATCAATGCACATCATCTGAGCACCGAAACTTTAAATTATTTATATATTTTAAATATGTCTAATTGAAAGGATAGCAACACAAACTGTATGAATCATAGCCCTCTTAAGTAATTAGATTTGTTATCCCTGCAGACTGCAAACAGTACGTTGGCTTTCTATTCTAATGTGAATTCAATCCCTTGTCAGCTGCCCCACGCATGAGAATACACCTCCACTCTTTCATCAGGAAAGATATCAACAGCAGGAAACTAGCCCTTCTTTCATCTCTGAGGCACCCACCCACCTTTCCAAAGGGTTTTCAACCAGGTGTGGAAACCTTTCTGAATCTGTGCTGAAAGATCTCTTCATTATTATGGCAAAGGAGGTAAATCCTTTGAGAGCAGCATGCTCCAAGCAGCAGCCTTCTGGTGTTTACTCATCCAGTAGTTGCTTAGTTTGACAGTGCATTACAGGAGCTTGTAAGAAACTTTGGACTTGCATTGTATGGGCATGAAACTCTTACAGAGAGGAGCTGCTTTTTCAGATGTCTTGTTATATNGCTGCCTTTTTGGCACAAACATTACACAGTGCTCACCCTGCCAGCATATTGCATCAGATTCCCACTGCAAGGCCAATTCACAGCAGCTGAGTAGCCGAACCCCTGACTGTTATCTCCCGCTAACCTACTTCACGCTCACAAGGCAGTAAGTACAACTGTTTATTGCATCTTCCTTCCTGAGGAGCTGCTCACCACACCAGCGTTAGAGGGAATCTGAGCTTGCAATTAGGCTACAGGTCCCGCAAGTGTCAGAGAATGCAGTTTCCAAAAAATTTCAACCATCGAGCCCTACTGCATGCTGCACAGTGAGTAAACTCCAGGTATCTGTTGCTCCCTGCTCGGGTCTGCCGGGGTTCTGACACTGTGACAACTCCTATTTTATTACGTTCCTAGGCATGCTTTGAAACCCTGCAGAAAAGGGGGATTAATTTACCCATCATCGAGTGCTTATCAAGGAAGTCCCCAGAGACCTGCAGGAAGGAGACCACACAAACAGGCCTTTGCTCACAGGTCTCCTCACCTGAACACCTGGCTGAGGCCCCCGACTCTCCTACACTGGAATTTTTTTTTCCCATGGCAGAGATCCGCTCCCAGATAGGACACAATTCTTTATGGCAGAGGCCCACCCCAGCAAGAGGAACAGGGGTTTCTGTGCTCCTCGTTGAAGCAGCCTATCTCAGGCACTTCACAAAGGAAATTAAACTTCTTTCAACCATTTGCAGCAATCCAGAAAACAAAAGGTCCAGCCGTCCTGAATCCAATGAGGTAAGATACGTGACCTCTTACACCACAGAAATAAGAGCCCACTCCAAACCCAGCAAGTCAAAAGAGAGATTCCTGTCGATTTCAAAGGGCTTTGGATCTGGCCTGAAAATGCAAACCTCACTGTGCATTCGGACACTGCTCCACAATGCACTTCCAAAGAAAACTATATTTAGATTCAATGGGAATTCTGTAGATCATACAGGAACTCTCTGAATGAAAACGAAGGTCAGTAGGGTTTGGCTTCCTCTTCAGACCCTCCCCCCCATTCTTGCAAACATCCAGATAAGCATTGTTTAGAAAACAATACGTTACTTCCAAATGTTATCAAAACTCCAACACACGTTTTGTGTGTCCTGAAACAGAATCTCAGGGTCTTCTGTTGCATTTTGCCCCATCAGCTAATTCTCAGGATCACTTCAGATGTCTAGGCAAGACTCTGTATCAAGAGTGTCTTTTTTCACCTTTCAAAAGCTTTTCTCTATCTGCTCTGACAAAGGAAAAGGGACAAGGATAATAGAGGCCTTTGATAGACAGAAAACAAACACGGAAAGGAAAAACTGCGCAGACAATTACAATACATGCAAATAAAGTTGCACCTGTGTTAGAGGGAACCTCTTGGCATCCTCATGCACTTTCTCCAATCCCTATCAGATATGAAGTGCCACCATGCAGCACAAACCGGAGGAAAATGACACAGCCAATGCTTGCCCGAGGGACATTAAGGACAGGAGTGAGCCCATCAGCCAGGCAGGCACATTCAAGCACCCGGAGGGCAAAAGCACAGCCCACTCAAAAATCATCCCACTCAAAGTTTCCTCCAGTGCCACAAACATGAGCGTTTGATTCTCAGCTGCACTTTATGGGCTTCCCGGAAGGAGGAGCTGAACGTCTGCCACCGGCAGCTTCTCTTAGGAAGGATGAAGGCAAATCCCAGTCGCAACACCGAGCCGGCATCCCTGGGGCGGTGTTAGCAGGGCTGGGCGGCCCCGAGTCCTGCGGAGCAACACGGGGAGCTTCCCCGGCATCCGGGCTCTGGGGCGGCCCCGAGGGCGCATCCCGGACGGCACCCGCACTGCCGCTCCTCCTCCCAAACTCCCTATTTTATTTTTAACTGTTTCTGGCAGCCGGTGGCTGTAACAGCGGGTGAGCGTCCAGCCGCACAGTTTCGCATTTTGATAAAAGTCCGGGACGGGAAATCCTCCAACTTTTGAAGAACCCTCTTGGGCTGGAAATCTCCGGCTTTGCCGCCACGCTCCCCTCCCAAATCCTTTGGGGATGTACCTGTGACCCCGTGCGGGCTGGAGCCAGGCTCCCGCCCTCCCACCCC
>VWZT01012012.1:129593-146485 GCA_013397055.1 Pachycephala philippinensis
CGGGGGCGGGGGGGCAGCCGAGACCGCTGCTCCCACCCCCACTGCGTCCGGGGCAGGGCTGAGCTCCAGCCCCGCAGCCTGGCCCCGGCCGGAGCCCGGCACGTCGGGAGGGATCTACGGGACGGTGGCGGCTGCAGGGGAGCGGGGAGGGAAGGAGGAAAGGAGGGACAGAGATGAGGAAGGGGAAGAGGAATTGGGGGAAGGAAGAAGGGAGGAAAAGGAAATAGAGGAAGAGGAGAGAAAAGAGAGAAGAGAGAAGTCTTAAGTCTGTGTGGCCACGAAAGTACCCTGTAGTTTATTCCGAATTTACTCAGTTGTCTGTTCTGGGCTTCCAGCTGATGACGATTCTGTGTGTTAGATGAAGGAAGTGGGTTAATGGGTGTCTCTGTAGGACGGAGGTGTACAGATGTAACAGGCAGGCACTAAAGCAGTGCTGGGAGGGAGGAGAGGAGGATGGATGTGGTGAGATGCTTACAGCAAAGGTGCAAGGATTTGTTTGGCTCCTCATTGTGTCCCTTCTTGATGTCGAGATATCAGACCAGAGATGTGCCAGTGTGTTAGCTGGTCCCTGAATCCATCTGGAAATGGTGTCTGCAAGGACTCAATCCCTGGGCCACCTTGCCCAGACTCACCCTCTCACCCCACAGCAACCCTGTCCCAGCCTCCTGTCTTGCTGTGCACCACTATGCATGCAAAGTCTTCCACCACCCTCCCCTGCACAAGTGGGATGTTCCCCTGCCACAGAAGATCCCTGCGCTTGGAAGGTGTCACATTACCAAGGGAGTAGGAAGAACTGGGTGAAGAGGAGGGCAGAAGGAAAAACTATTCAAGCATAATGGTGGTACGGACATCAACAGTCCAGGTAAAAAGTGTCCCCACCCAGGCTTTCAGGTCAGGTATTCAGCATGAGGCAGAACAGTGCTCATCACCAGAACCAGATGCATGAAATGTCATCTCCCATGCATTGGAGTCTTTCCCACCTTGGCTTGGAAACATTCAAGAGCAGAGAAAAAGTCAGCCAGGCCAGGAAGGCTTGTTGCCTGCTCTGGAGAAGGCCTGAGGCATCTGTCTCCATCCCCCACATTTTCAGACCAACCAAATTTAAGCACTCACACCATGCTGGTCTGGCCTCAAGGAGAGCCCAGGCCTTCCCTGTCCTCATGCCACCTCCAGCCCACCACGTCTCCCTTCCCCACCACAGTTTGTCCCTCTTCCCTTACTCTTGGCAAAGTCCCTAGAAAGGTCTGGGTCTAAAATATGCCCTGAATGTCAGGTACTGAGGGTCCCCGTGCAACCCCAACCTCACCCCTAATCCTGAAGAGTCTCCCTTTAATCACCCCTATTAAAGCAAATATCTCCCCACCCCACTGCCCTCAGGTGTCTTGCCGATAAACAAGCTGAAGGGAAAGTTATTACCTTTTATTCATGGTGTCTAAACTAAAGTAAAACATCAACAGGGTGACTGTACATAATAATATACTAGATAAAGTCCATTTTTCTTGGGCCCTCTGAAAGCGATCCCTGAGCATTAAAACGGGTCTCTTAATAAATATCTTATCTCCCCGCCACAGAGCCCTGGCTGCAGATAACCAGACAGCCATTACTGTACCTCTGAAATAACCCCATTTCCATCAGGGCCACTTCAAACAGGCTTCTCTTTAAAGACCCCCGCCTCTTTCCCGAGGGGAGGTGGGAAAAGGCTTGAACCTCCCTGGGTGGGGGATTTCATCCAAGTCCCTGAGCATGGTGTGGGGTTACTGCATTGCAATGCATTCCCTTCCACAAATAACCATGGAAGGAAGGCGTGCTGCCTGCAAGCCACAAGCCTAAATCCATCCCCCTCGTGCCCTGCTTTGGGGTGAGCAGTGCTGGGCTCCCACAGTTCTGCTCCCCTGGGCCTGCTCTGCAAGCAGAGAGAAAGTTGGGCAGGGCAGGAGAGGAGGGACATGGCAGGCAGCTCCCACCTCGAGGGAAATGGCCTTCCCAGTGTGTGCATCCCAGGCTGCAAGGTGACGCTGCACAGGTTGCACTGGACCCCTTTATTAATACACCATACAGGTGATAGTGGATTTATTAAGTATATTGCTGTGATTTCACATTTAATTTACTAAGAATACAATGGTTTGGGCTAGAGGACCCAAGGGAAATCTAGGCAACAGTGAGCAAAAATCCATGAAATTCAATGTAGCACACTAATCATGGAGGCATTATAGTATTAATTGCTATAATGATATACTTCTAATCCTATCTTACACTGCACCACATAATTTCATTGGGTAAGAGAGGAAAGGAATTAAATTTAGTTCAATACAGGCAAGCGTGTAACTTAATAGAGTAGTTTGACTCCGGCACACTCAGGGGTTTAGGGCTAATGTCACACAACATGGTCAGCAGCAGGGAAGAAGGGTGGCACAAGACGTTTGACACCCTCACTGAAATCTGGAAGCAATATGGAAAAGTGTTAGATATCTGCTTTTTGAGAGGCAACCTGGCCATATAAAGGATAATTAGAATTCGTTGCAAAGATGATTTATCATGTCTATCACTGTGCTTGAAAAGGCTAGGTCACCCATGAATGCTGATGAAATTTCAAAGATCTACTCCCGAAGGACTTTATGCATCTGCTGCCCTCTGAGATGGGGAAATAGCCCAGGGCAAGCTTCTCATTAATACTGCAGGAAAATATAAGCATTTTGTCCGACATAACATTTTTCTTCAGTATTATACCTGACACGATCAGACCTTTAAATAACGTGGTAATAGGGCTCACTTTAAAGTTCATGTACTTGATGTTGTGTCCCCCCTTCCCATTCTTCCCTCCCTCCCCCCGGTTTCAGCTGCGTAGTACCTCTCTCTAACAAGCCAGCGTTTTGACCCGAAACACACTTTCTCGCGTAACAAATATTGTGTGAGGTGGGCGGAGGTGGTAAAAGTAGCTTTTGATCTTGTTTGTATAATATGCAAGAGGACATCAAAGCGAGGGAAGAGGGGGAGGGAGGGAAAGGAAAGCAGAGCAGGAATAACCCTAGTCGGTGGAACACCAAATAGCTCATGAATAGCTAAATAAAACATAATTAGGAAAACACGATAAATGAGTGGTTCTTTAAAGAGAGCGATGGCGGAGCGGGCTGGGAGGGCGGCCAGGGGAGGCGGGCACGGCCCGATTCAAAGCCGGCCCCGAGGCAAACCAAGCGGAGCCCGGACCTCAGAGGGGGAAGCAGGACCCCTCGGGGACCCCCTTCCCCGCCGCCCCGGAGGCGGNCCGGACCCGCTCCCTGCGGGTAAAGGGGAGCTGTTTCCCCGCGGGGCGCTGCAGGTTTCGGGGCGTTCCCGGGCGCTCTCCACCGCGGGCTGCCCGAGGGGCGCGGGGGGGCCCTGGGAGCCGCGGGGGCGCCGGTTTGTTTTGGGTTGGTTGGTTTGTTTGCTGTGTGGCCTCCCCTTTATGCTGATCAGGCCGGCTCTGGGTTTAATTGATCTGCGGGGCGGGCAGTTGAGACCATCAAGGGGAAACTTCAGCCCTTGCAGACTGCGGAGAAAATAACGATCGTATCGGTGAAACCGGGTGGAAGGCAGACACAGCCCCCCGCCTTCCCCCGCCCGTGTTCACACGCAGGTGGGGACGCGGCCACCCCGGAGACCTGAGGGTGTCCAGCTGAAGCTGCAGGGCTGGATCGACCGCCTGGGACACCCCTGGGGCCCGGGGGGAGGGTGTTCGGAGAAGCCCCCGGCCCTCTCCCGGTCACCGGTTAGGGGGATACCAGTACCAGCTCCGGGGTCACTCTGCAATGGCTCAGCAGTGACTCCGCAGGCGGGATATGCCTGCACCAGAAGGGACGGGGGGAACTGACGGAGAAGAGTGGCTAAATTCACCCGCAGAGACAGATTTCCTCTCTGTCCCCGAGGTGAGTCAGGCTAGCCAACTCCGTCCTGCCTTTGGGTACCTCTCCTTTCAGCTCTGCGCTTGAGTGCCTCTTTCTGGCGCTCTGCCCTCTGCTCATCTTGACGGTGCTTCCTTGCCACACCTGTTGTCCTGCGGGGCCCAGCCCAGCCTACAGGACCCCTTTTCAGTTCCCGCCACACTAATGGGGCTCCCTGCCATGCCAAGACCATGTCCCGCCTGCACTTAGGGCAATGCAGGCCACAACGTGGATCTCACAAGTCTGGAGCAAAGCGGGGGCTTAAGTAAGCCCCATGTCGTGACCTGCCTCGTAGGGAGGGCTGGGTAAAACTGCTTGGTGCAAGGGCTCTCCTGTCACTGCCTGGGCTTGGCAGCTCAGAGCTGATTTCGGATCTGCTCTGTCTTGGTGTCTTGCCTCTTCGTGACCCTTCTCTCCAACGGGAGATCAAAAACCCTCCTATAAACAACTGGTGAAGGTCAGGGGAAGGAAAGCCTGACACTACTAAATGAAAGACAGTTGCAGACAATCTTTTGCTCAGTTGTCCGTGTCTGGGAGGCGTGGGGATCTCTGTGTTCAAGCTTTTTAATTTCCATCTAATTTGCAAGTCATAAAGAGAGACAGTATGCAGTCCATGGTCTCGCGTTTAATTTCTTGTCACCCTAATCATGCCAGTTTAACCCTCACTTGCTTGCCTAGGTGCTTCTTATGCTCAGCGCTAGCTACCATCTCCTCTGTGAAACAGCCTGCCCAGGCACATTAGTGTCCTGCTTGCACTGTAGATTTGGGGTTCTAAAACTATTCCAGTGACTTCTGCCCAGATGCATTTGAGCAGCCACAGCCCGTAGGAAGAGTGGAAAACAAAGAAACAAAACAAAAACAAACAAAACGAAAAATCCCAAAGCCCACAACTGCCTCCTTTTCAGTGTTTGGTTGGGTGGATTTTAAAGGGGAGGGTAGGAGTGAGGATTACTTTTTCCGTGCTCTGCCTGCCACTTTAGAACCACCTTTTCTCTCGGTGCGGGACACGCTTCCGGGCAGTCCCCGGTAAGGCTGCGCAGCACGGGGGGTGGGCACCAAGGCCGGTCCCCTTTCCGTGCTGCCGGGAGGGACGGGCAGCCCGCGGCGCCTCCCGGGGCTGGAGCGCGGCGGCGGGCGGGATTCAGCACCCTGGAGAGCGGCTCCTCTCCGCTCCCCCTCTGCGGGGACCCGAGAGGATGGATGCCCGCACCACTCCGCCTCGGTGAGGGGCAGATGTGACGTCTGGGAGCTGTGGCTCAGTGTCTTTGTGGCTTTGGCAGAGGGATGGGTGGTGACGGACGCTCCTGCAGGAGTGGGAGCTCGGAGGACGGTTCTGCTCTCTCCCGTGACAGGTTTGCATTACCGAGCCCACACGAACAGCGCGAGAAGCAAGGAACATCACCTGCTCCTTAAACAAGGCAGCAGCCCCGCGCTGACCAGCTCCAGGGTGCCACAGGCTGACTCGGCTCTGCTGCAGGGGTGCGAATTGGCATTGGCCAAGTGTCCTCCTCTTCCTCCTCCTCACATTGGCAGAGTGACTCTGGATGGCTGGGAAACCCTTTCGTGGGGCCGTGAGAATCCTGGGCAACAAACGGGAACTAGGGGGGACTTCATGCAGGGGGAGGGCAAAGAAAAAGGGAACAAACCAGCCCTGATTTCTAGCCTTAATCAAAGAATTCCTCATCTACCCACTAAGGGGCACATGGAGGCATTCCCAGGGACAGTCTGCTTTGTGACAAAGACTCGCTTAAAAAGCAAGCATCTACACAACCATATTTCCATCAAAGGTAAAATAGCATCACAACAAACATGAGAATACCTAAGGAGCCGCAGCAGAAAGATTCAGCTTTGCTGGCCATGCACAGCAGAAGCATTTACAGCTTACAGCCTGGAAGTGCAGCGTCCTCCTCTCATCTTCTCCTACACAATGAAGGTTATATCCTAAGCAAAAAAGGAAAAAAATGTACTACAGAGAGCTCAGTGTGGCCTCGTCTTGTATCTCTTCTCAGCTCACATTAGCAGAGTTTACCTACTGGAGAAGTTGCTGTTTTATTTCCTTCACCACATCAAGCCTTGAGTGCATTTTTCTAATGGCACCAACCAAAGCCGAGCAGTTTATTAATCCTTTAACCAAGCAGAGAGACTCAATTTCCCAAATTAAATTTTAAAATATATTTATTTGAAAAGAGAAAATTGTGTCTCTCAACCGAAAAGGGGCTGGTTTGCCAGCGACAGGTGCAGAACAGGGCAGGTAATTCTGTTTCATCAACCAAGTGGCTCCTCAGAGCAGATACCACTCGCAGGGACAGCCAGGAACTTCTTGACTGAAGGGCAGTGGTAATCAAGAGAACTACACCGGAGGCGCTGGATTGCCAAACCCGGGGAAAGACACACACCAGCGGGGATTCATCCATCCCTCCATCCATCATGCTTCCCCCGCGGTGCTCCCGGGCCCCGCGGCCGGTGCTGGGCGCTCCCGGCAGGTGTCGCTGCCCCGCCAGGAACCGGCCGGGACGCGCCGGGCGGGGCGCGGGCGCTCGGGAGCTCCGGGACGCGGCAGAGGGACACCGGGAATGCCTGCGTGGCTCTGCGGGAATGCGGCCGTGCGCTCTGCGCGTTGGAAAAGGTCCCCACAAAAAGCACATTCCGCAGAATCACAGAACGGTTTGGGTTGCAAGCGGCCACTGGAGGCCATCTGGTCCAACCTCCCTGATCAAGGAGGGTTCCTTGGAGGAGGTTACTCAGGATTGTGTCCAGACAGCTTTTGGATATTTCCAGTGAGGGGGATTCCACAAGCCTGTTCCAGTGCTCAGTCACCTGCATAGTAAAGAAGTTATTCCTCATGTTCAGGTGGCAGTTCCTGTGTTCCGGTTTCTGCCCATTGCACCTCATCCTATAGCTCAGCAGCACCAAGAAGAGCCTGGCTACATCCTCTCAATACCCTCCCTCCAGATACTTACATACACTGGTGAGGCCCCTTCTCTGTCATTTCTTCTTGAGGCTAAACAGGCCCAGCTCCGTCAGCCTTTCCTCATAAGAGAGAAGCTCCAGTCCCTTAAACATGGTCATTGCCCTCCATTGGACTCACTCCAGGAGCTCATGTCTCCCCTGTACTAAGGAACCCAGAACTGGACACAGCAGCACATTCTGTGCCCCTGATCACAATTCTCTGAGACCTGCCATTCAGCCAGTTCTCAATCCACAGTGTCACAATAAATAAACAGCAGACCATCAATAGTTCTTCCTTTCCCTCCCCACCTCACCCCACTTCATCCTGGGTAAGGGTGCTTTACAAAGGAAGTTTTAAAATCACGTGGCTAGACCAACCAATTCATTGATTGATCTTCTTCAGAAAAACCTTCTTTTTCTAGTTACTCAACTTTGAATTTTTCGCTGTATATTGTCTTTTCTCTGTCCTAGGATAGAAAGGGTGAAGACTTGAATCACTGTCAGAGTGCTGACAGCCTGAGAAAGAAAAGGAGAATCAATGCAATTTTCTGTGAAACAAGGCAGAAAGGGGGTGTGAGAGCATCAGTCTTGCACATGGAAAACATTGCTGGAGAGCCTATGACACAAAAAGTGATGACAGGTTCTTGCAAAATATGACAGTTCAAACTACAAATGGTTCCCTAAACTGGAAAAGCACTCCCTCTGTACCCATTCAGTCCCAAACATTTTCAAGCTACAAATACTTCACTGGCACAAGAGGCTCCTATGGGCTTACCAATGTATCTCTGGGCCATTCTGAGACAGGAGTCAACAAACATGGGGGAAATGAAGAGCAGGACCAGCTACAGCCACTGGCAAAGCAAGCAGTTGTCTAGAGCAGCAGGCAACCAGACATGGCCAAACGACCACGAGCTCCAGTGCCTCTATTCCCTTTGCCAAAGCTCTAGAAAGCCAGGCCAGAAGTTGAGGACCCTGCTGTGGAAAAAGGGAAGGTGTTTTTGGCTCTCATATGGGCACATCTCCAGCACAACAGTAGGGACTCCAAGCCAGAATCCTTCCCCCAGTAATTTTCTTTCCTATTGCAGAAGACACCTGGCCAATACCCCTATTTATAGGATAATGTGTCAAATTTTGGCTCCTTTTCCTGCATAGCTGAGAAGTTTTCAGCCAGCTCTGCTAAACACATCGAGACAAAACAGTCCATCACATAACAGATGCAAATTGATCATTCAAACAAAGGAAAAGTTTATTTCCAGTGGGGGAGGACAGAATTCAGACACATCTTCAGAAGACTGAAACAATAACTGGGAGAGGCAATCTCCCTGGTTCACTGATTCTGCTAACTAAACCACAACTGGGTCTAACCTGGAAAATCTAGCAAGAGATTTGAGCAACAAAGGCTACTTTCTCCTCTGGTGATCCTTCTGGCAGGTGGGACTGGAAGAAGAGGTTAGAGTGGAACGGGATTTGGAGAACACAGTCAGGAAGAAGAGGCATGAAGGTAAAAGGAGACAAGAGGGAAAAGAGAAGGAAACAGAGAGCAAGCAAAGACAAAGGGCAAAAAAGTTAGCATTCCCACATAGAGGAAGATGCCTCACTGGGGGAGAGAGATAAAGAATTAAACCTTTGTTGGAAAAGACCCCAAAATAAATTAATATCTAAGACATTTCTTTCTTTTCTACCTCCTTCCTAACAGATTCATCCTAAATCCCACACCAGGGCACCCATCCCTTTCTTGCCTTCCTTCCACCTCTTTTATCAAACAGACACAAGCACGAGCTGAGTACAGCACAATAAACACACTGCCTGGCTGCTTCCCTAGGCCAGCGCCTCCCCACACCAATCCTGCCATGAGATACCCATCCACCCACAGCCAGGCCATCATTTATCTACTCCATGAACAGCAAGAGCTTCCAGCTCCTCTGGCAACACAGCAGCTCTCCTGGCCCCCTAATAACCTATTATTTTCAGCTCCTTAATAGATCTTGGTCAATTTCCAGTACACAGTCAGGAATAACCCCAGTTTATACAGGGTTGCACGTAGTCACCCCAGAGTCCCAACCGCTCAGAAGGCATTCACACCTATAGAGATGGTGACAACAGTAAAGTCTTTGGTTATACTGCTGATTTACCTTGGCAAAGATGATGATAGTTTCCATTTCATCAACATCAGCGACCCAAAAGTCGTGATTGAAAGCACTCAAATGAAAGACCTAAGATATCCAGATTAGAGCCTACGGCACTGGGACTTCAATGGTTCCATCTTCTCTCCAGCTTGGGTAAGTAGGATGACACAGCACATGCTACCACCAAATGGCCCTTTGCTACTTTCTTTTTTTTAACTAACAACCCACACATGAGATGGAGTGGATGGCTTGCCATTACAATTAGGTCAGCTCATAGTCTATTTTTTTTCCATAACTGCCTTACTTATATGACTGCTGGTACAGCTAAATGTGGCAAAGCAGCTACAGGGACACAGGTCCCAGAGGTGTCTCGTCTTGCCTCTGAGTGAACTTCTGTCCCAGGACAGAGCAGCTGCTACCACCAGTAAAGGATATCTCTTGCACAATGCTTAGCCATGCTGAAAAGTCAGCTCTTAAAGGAAGATGAGCAGCAACTTATTACTATTACCATTATACTCAGAAAATTTCTCAAGAGACATTATATAAAAAGCTGACTATAATCTTTATGCTCTTTCTGGAACTTGTGGTACATCAAAGACTATTGATACTTGCTCTCAGCAGGAAGCCACCAGAAGCCAGGTTAGTTCTCCCTTTCTGTCAAAAAAAAAAAAAAATACAGTTTTATGCAAACACATTTGGGATTTGTTTCTATTGATCAATAAATAACAAGTAATAGTAATACTTAACTTCCTGGAACCATGGCCACAGGCTCTGTGATAGAAACAGTGTTCACTGATCAGTGTAGCATCACTAAATAGCATCTAAAGTCACAGCTGTATGGGTTCAGACTGATGCCAGCCCAGATGTGATGAGTACTGGATAGCCCATGAATGCTGGCAGTGCCTGTGTTCCTGGATGCTGACAGGCTGAAAGATGCAGTATCCTGCATGTTGACTTTCTAGACCACTTAAATTTAAGTCTAAATATGAATTTTGGAGCTAAATTTAGTCTTTGGGTCTGGAAAGGCATGACTTTGCAGGAGGCTGGCCTCTCCTGGAATATTAGGTCCTTAACACAGTCTGCACAAACATAAAAATCCAGTGTTTGTTTTTAAAGTAGTGTGGTCACTCTGTTTTTTTCTTTAAACCCTCATTACCAAATGGAATGCATAAGAAGAGCCAGGAAAAATATGTTTGTATTTACTAGGGAAAGAAAAATAGAGAGGGAAGATGTGAGCAACATTATTATATGTGATGAATCTCCTGTTTATTTTAGAGAGTCTGGAAATTGCCTTATTTTTTCAATTGGACCACATGTCCTTGTTAAAGATGTGTTCCATTCCAAACCATAAATATTCCAAGGACATCCTATTAGCAGGATTATGAAAGAGAACTAGATTATCCCAATGGAAGGCATTCACACTGCCTCCTGACATGCATTTGATGTAAGTGGGTCTTCTACACTCCCTCTATAGCAAAGGGGATTCTGTCCGGGAGGCTTCCTACAGTCTTCTGTCCTCCCTTTGGAGATGTCTGGGAAGATAAGCCTCTCACACATGCCATCTAAAATTGGTGTCATGTGAATATCCTCTTCTGGCCTTATAAACTTCAAGTCTGTGAAAACAATAAAACACTATTCTTTAATTTGACATGAGCACAAAACTCCCTTTTTCAATTGTGCATCTGAATCTGGTTAGAGGGAGCCTGGGATGACACCACTTTGACCTTTAGTAGTTGGCACTGTGCTGCTGAGGTATGAAGCCAACCATGGTCCCAAAGAAACGTGCACAGCTCTGCTGAGTCCACATTAAGCTGTGTGGTTGTGGCACAGTAGAGTGTGGCCTGATGAGGCAAGTTTACATATAGGCTGCAGTGAGGGGAGAGGGATCAAACTGAAATAAAAATCCTGTCTGACCTCCTCCTAATTCTAAATCACCTTTTAGATCTTGTTCATCTGTCAGGGAGATTAATGGGAACATGATCCACGAAAGTCATCATAGCCCTGAGGAAGCTGATCTTCAGGGAAGAAAAATCCAGAACGAAGCTCAAGACATTGGAAAGAGAAAGGCTATGGTGCATAGAGCCACTTATTCACTTATTCCTGCTACAAATCCTCCTTTTCCTGGAGCCAGGTGCTAATGAATTCTGTCCCCAGGCAACAGAGTCATCAAGGGAACCTCTTTTCATATCTCTTGCTGCCAGAATTTAAACTGCCCTTCTCAATAGCTCACCAAAGTAATTTTTCCATGTGCCAATCGAGTTTCACAAGCCTTCTGACTTGGTAATAGATCAGCAAAACACAGATTGGGCAAGGCAGAATTTGGGATTGGGAATCCCTGGTTTTACCTGAAATAACAAATGCACAGATCATTGTAGCAGTTTTAGCATCTTCTGTTTGTTTATTCTATTCCATCAGTGTACACAAATAACTGGTGTTTTTCTGGGTTTAAGCCCATGTGAAAGAGAAAAGATCTGGCTTTCTGTTTGGATGTCATAATACTAATAGAGAACATCTTTAGAGGCTTATTACAATGCAATATTGCCGATTCCAAGTATTAGGAAAATGAAAGAAAAAAAGAGGACATAATGAATCATTCATCCCCACCCTTCAACAAAAATCACGAGAGTAAAAATGGCTTTAATTCCATTTGTTTACCAGTTTCTGAGCATTTCTGTGTCGTCAGATTACTATTTCAGACTCTTCTGCCACAATGGGAGCTAGGAACTGTCTTAAATAAAGATTCTCAGTTGTCTTTAAATCACACAAATCCTGAAGCTGCAGCCTTTGGGGAAAAAACATCTAACAAAATAAGCTAACAAGGTAGTTGGGATGAAAATACCAGAGCAATTAATCAACACTGAACAGGTTCATCAGGTTGGCTGTGCTGCAAGACCCAGAAAAGATGACATCCGCTAGAACAGATTCAAAATGCCTGAAGTGAAAAAAGGGCCAATATACTACATTTTGGGTATTAACCCAGATCAACTACGCACAATGTTGCTAGGAAAAAAAATTCTCAAACAAAAACCCACCCCCCAAAAACCAGCTGGGGCTTTGTTTTTACGCCAGTTCTCCCAGCCCTGATTTCTTATGAAGTCAGGAAAAAAGCTACTGGCAGAAATAGCTCTGTGTAAGACTCTCAAAATGTGGTAACTAAACATTATTATAAATTTATTTCATCTTGACACCAAAGCCAGCTCTACAGCTGTTTTATGATACTGTGAAGGTTAAACTACTACGGAACAAGCACTTCTGCATGCGGCTACTATAAAAGTGTCACTGAATTATTTCTAATTTTAGTGCCCGTTGTTCTAAAAATTGCTTCCCGCTGCACTCCAAGAAGCAAGAAAAAAGGTGATTCACATAAACCTAGGCAGCTGAGGAACTACATGGACATAACTGATGGAGCAGAGCAGCTACAGGCTTTGTAGTGGACTAAAGCTGAGGAGGGACTATCAGGGGGTTTAAGTTGCCATGGTCCACAATGTGTAAGTCTCGAAGCTGATTTAGTGATGCTGCCCTGCTTGCTGGCAAACTAAGAGAAACAGGCACTTTTAGGGTAGAATGAGACTCACTTAGTTCAGCCATCCAGTTTAAGATGATGAGTTGAATCAAACCTGAGAATGGCCATTTTTCTGCACTAACTATATAATTAGTGCAGACAACTAGAAATTTTATTTACCTCTTTTTTCAGGTGAGTATTATCCAAGTGTCCAATAAAAGGTAAATTGGCAGAACACAACTCCAGCTACCAATACAGCTACACCTCTACCTCATAGGACTCAAATATGTCACAAAAAAAAAGGAGGGGGAAAAAAATCAAGCTACAACAGTAGATATCACACCTTGCCAATATGCTTGGCAGAAATTAGTGCTTTCAAAAGCCATTTCCTTTACTGGTATTCCAAAACACCATTAAAAAAAAACCCCAAAAACCCCAACCAAACCCAAACCAAAACCCATTATCTGTGAGCTGTATCTATCTAGGAACATAAAAAAGATGACATGAAGCCATGTAAGCTAAAGGGAGATGTAAATCACTGGTCTCTGTCAGTGAGATGATCACCAGCACTCACAACATCCCAGAATTGTTTAGGTTGGAAAAGACTTCGAGGTCAGTAAGTCCAGCTGTTAACCCAGCACCACCTCTCACACCTGGACTCCCACAAACACTGCAGGAACTGAATAATTTTATTCTTAGAAACTGCTGGATACCATGAAAACCCTTAAAATGAGCATCATGCAAATTCTAAATCACAGGTTGTCAGACAGTTGTTTTAGTTAAAGAAAAGAACAAAAACCAAACCAGTAAGCAAAGAAATCATGCCTTCATTGTTACCAAACACAGACTTTGTCACCCCATTTATCTTATGGGGATGCTATTACTGTTGATATGGGCAATTAACTGTATTTGGAAAATACATTTTTCAAAAATAATCTGCATTTTTCATCGTCAGTTTAGAGCAGAAAATTACTTGCAGGGAGAAATAATTTCAAGACCTGCACCTGTGTTGGGGTAAACTGTTACAGCTACACAGAAATGGCAGATCATACACCAATTTATACAGGCTGAAAGAATGGTCATTAATCCATGCCTAGAGGATTGGAAGCCTAGAGCAGTGGGTGAGCTTTTTGTGTCCCCCAGACCACTAAAGCAAATGGTCAGATCAGGCCTAAAAATTTTTGATACTTAAAAGTGGTGGATGTGTGGACTCAGCACAAAAATTATTGTGTGAACAACACTGCAAGTACAATCCCAGAAGCTAAGCATAAATCCCCTCCGTGAATGCTTCCTACTGATATCTATATATACTGTTTATTTGGAATTAGTTTTTCATAAAACAACTTTTACTGTTATTTTTAAGGAGTTCTAGAGATGCAACTACCTTGTTCAGAGATGCAACTCTTCTTGTTCAAGAATGTAAGTGTGATGCCTAAGTATGGTGCCTAGGATGCCCTGATTACAGCATTGCTCACTAGCTGAGAAGCACCAGTATCTAGATTGCTTCTGTGCAGAGGGGCATTATTCAGTAGCTTACGAAGAAAGGTGTGTCCCGTGTTGCTCTTTCTTAATTCAAATGTGAATTTGATTTGAATGCATACTTCACTCGGTGTTGCTACCTGAATCTCTGACCAATCAGCATCCCACCCAGCGTATTCGTGTGTGCACTGAAACTCCAGGATGCTGCCAAAGCATTAAGCAGCCTACAGAAAAGGGTGGGGAGGGAGGAATGTGCTTCTACTTCCTCTTCTTGGGCAGAGCAGACAGTAAGAAAGACCTCCTTAGTCCAGGGGTTAGTCCAAAACCAGAAGGTTTCATGCACCTATCCTTCCAGTCTGGTCATAATACCTTTGCTATTCATTTTAAAAGGGAGTAAAAAAATTAAATGTTATTATCCAAAGGCCAAGATTCCAGTGATAAGCAATGGAAATATTGTCTGGGACTTTAATAGTAAGAGCTGAAGGCATGCTCTGCAACTGCGGGGCAACATTTTACTAAGTTTGGCAGAAAAGTCTCCTCCCTTCATCCC
Source organism: Pachycephala philippinensis (assembly GCA_013397055.1). NCBI lineage: Eukaryota > Metazoa > Chordata > Aves > Passeriformes > Pachycephala > Pachycephala philippinensis. The sequence continues at coordinate 144,117 of VWZT01012012.1, forward strand.
CTCAGGCTTCTGCTTAGCTTAGACAATATCACAAGGAAGGGCTGTTTGCCCAGAGGTTTTCATTGCGAATTTGTTGGGGATTTTTGTTTGTTTGTTTGTTCATCTACATGGCTTACTGCCAGCTTACGAAAACTACAAGCCTGTCATCAGGAGTTCACCCAGTCTGGGAGAGGAAAAACAATAGTTAGAAGTCAACCTGATTCCATACCTTAAAAGTGTCACATAATAAAACACATGTAGAAGAGACATTTCAGTAATGTTGTGACACTCCCGAGTTTCAGCAACGGACTACAATGAAACATCAGTTTGTGAAAGCAATCAGGAGAGGTTTGTCTTGACATGGACAACCCAGTACAAGACATCAAGATCTTGTCTTTGTGTAAGCAGAACCTCCCCCACAGGTTTGCATGATTAACAATATCCTTAAAAAACCAAAACTCTTTCCTTACCCCCTATCAAACAAGTTTCTTCCAAACTTTTTCAGGGCACGTTGCACTCAAACACAGGAAAAAAAACTTGAATCATCTTGAGCTGTACTAAGAAGAACAAAGAGGATTCCCTCTAAACAGGAAATCCTACTTTATACAGTTAATATTTCTGCCGGAGCCAGTGAATAGACTTGGATAGACCCAGCTGAGAGGATCAGACTTATCAACTGCAGACAGGCAGGAGAGAAAGAACAGTCGGTCAAATCCCAGCTAGTGTAAATCAGTGTAACTCCACAGAAGTTAAGAGGGCTGTGCCGATTCAAGCCAACTGTGGATCTAACTCACAGTGTATTTTGCAAGTCTATTTTCAACTCTTCAGGGCTCAGCTCTGTTTAAACATCCACAACACCCACTGAAATTAATGAGAACTGTGTGTGCAGAACACCAGTATTACTTTTTAACTATTTGGGAGGTGCTCAGACACTGTGATAATGAGCACCATATATTAGAAGCCAGACAGAATGGTATTGAATCATCAGACCCTTGCGTGGGACAGGTCGTTAATCTTTTCCTTGGGAGAGCACTTCAATTTTTGCCTTGGCAAATGCGAATTCATCATTAATAGATGTGGGGGTTCTACGTTTGCCAAGTCCCAGACAAAGTGTGTTTTTCCATTTGCCTTGGGCTTGTGTAAGCTTGCCTAAGGAGGCCAGCCTTGCAGTTTGAGAAACACTGCTAGCAGCCACCATACCCTCATTCCCAGCTAAATTAAACCCTATTATGCTGTAATTAACCTTGCCTAACTTGTTCTGAGTTACAGCAGCAGGTAAAAATCATGCTTTTCCTACGCTGTCCCCAAGAAGCATTTTTACGCATCAGGCTTGCCGACTCCTCAAATATTTCCAGCTATTCCTGGAAGTTCTTCTGAAGATCACAGCTCCAGTGCAGACATCAGAACTCTTCTTGACTTCAGTGAGGGCAGAATCCCCTGCAAATTTACTTGTGCACCTCGTGTTCATGCCAGATGGCACGTTTTTGGAGCAAACAGAATTCCACAGAAGTGATGACGAGAATACATGTATACAAATTGTTAGGTTTAAAGGTTTAAACATATACATAGGCAGGCTCACTAAGTTTTCTTGGTCAAATTTAAAGCAGTAAAATTCGATTTTATGAATTAGTCTATTGCCTTTTTTATTAAATGCAGGTTAAGAAAAAGAAAAAAGAAACCTATTACATTTCTAATTTCAATTTGACACTTGGGATATGGGTGAGAAGAATGAGCACAAGGTAGGAAGAAACTCTCATTTACAAAGCTACACTTCCGTAAGAGAAATAAATTGTTGGCAGAATTGCAGTTTTCAGACTTCTTTTTTTCCCTCCTCTTTTAAAAAAATCAAAATTCTTCAGCTGTATTTTGAAAGATTCAGCATTTTCGCTAAAGTCCGTCTGATTAAGTCCACAGACCTGCAAGCCAGGCCATCAATGTCACAGTCCTAAAAGCAGACATCCTCTGAAGTAATTCAACGAAGTTAGGACAGAAAGTCCAGATAGTCCTTTAGCTGCCTGCAGTAAGCGTACATACGGAAAATACAGTATAAAACAACACAAGACAAATGCTACACTGCCCTAAGTAAAAGGGCACTCAAGAGAAGTGCTATCACTGACTACATGTTGCATATTACCAGTGGAAAGGTGGGAAGCCTCTGGAGAACGCAGCCTAGAGAGTCAATCTGACTTTTTTTTTTTTAAATCTGTGCATCTGAGTGTATGGTGCAGATAAAGGAGAGAACAGATGGTTATGCAGTAAGTGTATCAGCCTGCCTCGAGCACAGCCAGCTGACAGCAGCTGCAGCAGGATTTATCCTACCTCTTCCTTTCAAGTTACTAAACTCCGCGGTTCCCACAGGATACGCAATAACCCTTTTTTTTTTTAAAGCA
>VWZT01012012.1:147221-203733 GCA_013397055.1 Pachycephala philippinensis
TACCTCGCGGTGATGAGCCGTCCCCTGCGCGGCAGCCAGGAATGCTGCCCTCGCCCCTCACACGACCAGTTTTTCCAGGCTGCCTTCGCACTGACGGGGCGGTTTTGTTTCCAGCCATCATCTGGGGCGGCCGAACGTCAGCAGGTAGAGAAGGACAAACCTGTTCCGAGGCGGCGCGTTTCCTCCCTCCCTCTCTCCTCCCGCCGCCCTCCTGCCCTCCGCCCTGCCACCGGGGGAAACTGCTCGACAGGTTTCGCCGAAGCTGGAGGTGGCTCCGGGGGGNNNNCCGCCCCCCCTCGCCTGGCTGGCAGCCCTGAAAAACAAAACAACAAAACAAAACAAAAAAGCCTTAACCCGGCACGTCACGTTCTCCGGGGGATTTCACCGCCGCAGTGTGAACGCCCGGGCTGGCCCGGGATCCGTGCTTGTGGCGTCGCGCCTGGCGAGCATGGCCGCTTCCCGCCCGGCCGGCTCCCCGGCAGCCCTGAGGTCTGCTCTCCTGCCGGCCGTCCCCGGGATTCAGAGCCGGGTCTGTCCTCTTTCCCCACCGACCGATATTCTCTGAGATGAGAAGGCAATCTACAAAAGCCCTCTGAGATCCCTGGGAGAGCTGGCAGCATTGCCATGTGCTGTCCAGCCCTCCTAAAGGGTAGGGCAGGTACCCGTTTCTAGTCTGGAAGTGTTCATTGCCAGATTGACTGTCTTGAATGTAATTTCAGGGGTTTTTGTAGAAATGACATGAAAAACCACCTGCTGTGTGTAGGTGCCTGGGTTTGCCCCATCTTCCCCCAGTATCCCCACAGCACTGCTGCTGTTTCCTCAAGTGCCCTGAGAAGCCACCATTGGGGAGCACTGGCCTTTCCAGAGGACGCTTTCTGCTCCTGAATGTTCCCGACCTTGCTTTCAGAAAGAAAGGACTAAGAAGCCAGAACTGAAAAACGTGAAGAAGGTTCCGATGTTCAGAGGTGTTGGACAGTCAAAAGGGAGGAAGGACACCCTGAACTTTGACAGACTAGCAATGAAATCTAATTGACGGAGGTTTCCAAGCCGTGTTGTTGGGGTGAGCTGAAAGGCCCTCACGCCCTGTAACCCCAGGGTGGGGATTATGGTAACCCCACAGTTGGCTTCCCCTTGGTGGCAGTGGGGATGCTGGTTGGTGGTGGTGCCAGGCTGCCTGCACTGCCTGACCACACTCTGCTCTCGCCAGCCAGCCCAGGAGACACCATTTCAAAAAGATGTGGATGGTAAACCTTGCTCTGCCAGTGACTCAGCCTCCGGCCTCAGCCAAGTCGCTTCACCACACCTTGAGAGGGAGATAATGCTTACCTACCTCATCTTATGAGGCTTCACTAATGTTTATATAGTGCTTTGAATGTTTAAAGAACTGAGTGCTGTTTATGCATTTTGGTGTTCCAGATCCTATGATCTTTGGCCCTTTAAAAATATATAGGAGACTCAAGCGGTCCCAGAGGAAATGCCCATACAGGAGGCATCCCAGAGCAGCAGAGCAGGGAGAAGCCCTTGTGGCTGTGCATGGCTCATGTGAACGTGGTGCTGCACCAGAAGCTGGAGTGCTGGAACCAGAACAGGTTGCTCTAGGAGCCTATGCAAACCTCATGCTGAGGAAGCTCCCTGGATCTAGGCTGGAGGCGTTTTAGTCTGCTTTGGTAAAGCCAGCTCCCGCTCTCCTGCTCTGCCCTCACACTCAAACCCAGAACCTAATTTTGTGCCTTCTTCCAGATAGCCCAAGCCATAGGCGGTTTCTGGGCCTTCTCATTCTCCCAAAAGGATATTCGCTTGCCTTGGATAGAGGAGGGTGCACTATTTGTGAGTTCACTCAGCGGACACCTCTGTCCTGTGGAAGCAACACTGCTATTTACACCCTGTAAGGAGAGGCATTTGTGCTATGACACAGTGTTCTAGGTCGTCCACTCCTGCCAGTGATGTGTACAGCATGTGCAGCATGACTGCATGGGCTGTATTTTATATATAATCCTTCACGAACTACACTGGCAACTCTCGCCTGCCTCTGACAAACACAAACTCACACCCACACCCACAATACCACCCCGCTAAATAATAACCTGACTGTCCATACTAACTGGGTTCAAGAGTCCTTTCCAGCCAAACCAGTCAGAACCTGCTGCTGCACTGGTGAGATACATAATCCCCAGGGATCCCATTGCTGTTCTGGTCTTGGGTCAGACACGCATGGCAAATGGCCCCTAAAGGACTCTGAGCACGAAGTGGGCACCTGCCTGAGGCAGCCAGGGTTCTCTGAGGTACCAGAACCTGTATGGGGTTTAGGCAGGATGACCCATCTCCTGCTTTGGACTTCTTTTTTAATAAGTGTCAGTGGTTTTACTGTGAATGGGTAAACATACCTTTCATTTAATTACATAAGTATTTAGTAGGTTCTGTTTCTCACCCATACACCCTCAATTATGAAAGTAAGAAAGTTAACATCCTGCTTCCTCCCTTCACTAGGTAGAGTCCCAGAGAACAGGCTGAAGGCTTTGAAAGGTAGAAGATTAGAGGTGTCCAACAGTGGAAATAGACAGCACTAGGCAAGGGATGAGCAATGTATTGTTCTTCCTCTGTGAAAGTGTGAAAGTGTGAAAGGAGATTGATGCATTAAAATAATAGAATCAGTTCTGAAACTGTATGGGGGGACAAATGAGTATTAGAAGGAACACTAATTAGTCTGTTGTTTCTGTTGGTGGTTAAACTAAGTATTGTTTATATCGGCACGACCCGAATGAAAAGGACTGTGGTACCCCCCAGCATGGCCTTGCCACACTGGATGCTGAGAGCTCTCTGACTGCACCACCACTCCTGAAACCTGGAGGAGCAGCACACTGTAACGTGGAACATGATGTCTTGAGCACCTTGTACAGCAGGCAGTTTTCTTGGAAGGGGAAAGCAAATACCAGTCACCTGATAGTGTCAAACAAAGAGGGCAGCACAAAAGGAGACATAACGCCAGGGGTGGTTGTAGGAGACAAAGAGCTGGTCTGGGAGGAAGTGAAGATGAAGGGTAAGCTGGTGGGAGGACATAAAAGGCTGTGCTGTTTGCATGGCAGAATATGGAAGATTGTGAATGCTCTGGTAATGAGGGGAGGATTATGTTTCAGGGAGGTTCTACTTTGAAAAAATGAAGTTATGAAAAATGACTGGGAGGTGTTGTTATTATTATTACCAATCAATATCCGCACTCTTCTTTGGCAAAAGCTCCCTATACTTTCCTGCTAGTTTCTTAGTTCACAGGTAACATCAAGGAAGGGCATAGGACAACCCAAAGTACTATTCCTTGTATGACATGTTTTGTCTGACAATTCTAGACTTAAATCCAGCACTCAAACTAAGCATGGACATGGAGCTTACCATTTCTCTGCTTATGTTCCTCATTATTTCCTTACTGATTTCATACTCTTGCTCATAAATGCTCACCTAAAATTAGGTTGGAAGTTTCTTAAAGAAAGGCCCGGAATCTGACATGTCCTGTAAAGTACTTTTAATATTCTTGGGTCTGGTAAACAGAAAAAAAGAAATCTCTGCAAGTGGATTTTCTCCCACCGTGGGACATCAGCATTCCGTATGTTCATAGCAAACAGTGATGGGGCAACTTCATGTTTACTTTAGTTGGTTTAAACTCATTTGTCAATACAGCAGCCCACTATGTGTCATGTGTGAGCATAATAATAGCTTGATACTAACTTGATTTGCAGTAATAAACACCCTGAGATGGCCTAATGCTTCCTCATAAATAGGAAGCCTTTTGAGATTACTGCCTAAATAAAATCAAGTGATTTATAGATAAATGGATGAGGTGGGATGTTTTTCCAACCAAGAACTTTTAGAAAGATTGTGGGTTTGTCATTCAGCAGGTAGATTAATAAAGAAGTGCCAGAAATTAAAATATGGCTAACAGCTTCTTATGAAGCCAAGAATTCACATTTTATTGGAAAAGCCACTATTGTGTGTACAAAATTTTGATCAAATCCAAAATTATCAATTTAGCAGGGGAGGGATTTGTATCTAAAATGCTTTATCTAAACATACAGTTCAATGTCCCTGAGCACTACACGTCACATACCAATTTAATGTGTAATACTGCTTTTCACCATTTTCCTTGTTCCGACTTAACGTCTTGTTCATTCCAGAAGCTAACTGTGTAAATTACGTTATACAAATTAATGAAGTTTTTCGTTTGGGGGAGAATTTTTCAAGTCAAGCTCTGTCTGTATTCAGTAGCACAATAGCAAGTAGCAGATGACAAATTTTCTGGTTTCTACTTCAGAATATCAGTTTAATTGTTAAACACATCAGTTCTTTTAATAACAAGTCTAGAATAAGGAGACCTCAAGGCTTTGCACACTCACAGGCTGGTTCAGTGGGTACAATTGCCTGTGCATCAGCAGCTGCAAAAAGAAAAACGTGTGAAGACCAATGCTTGTGCTGCAGAGATGGTGTGTGAGCTGTCAAGCAGATGTGTCCTGGGAGATCCATCCATCTCTGCATTGAGACACTGATAGTAAGGAGAAGCTTCAACTCTGGCCCTAAAAATCATTAGGAAAAGCACATTGCAAACAACAAGGAGGTACTTCTGCAGCCCTGATGTAGATTTTACTCTGCCATGACTTTCCACTGTCAGTTCAGGAGCCCCAGCAGTGTGTTGAGATGATAGTTGGAGGTCACATAATCACAGAATAGTCAGGGTTGGAAGGGACATCTGGAGATCACCCAGTCCAACCCCCCTGCCAAGGCAAGGTCACCTGGAGCAGGTGACAGAGGAACATATCCAGGCACGTTTTGAATGTCTCCAGAGAGGGAGGCCCCTCTGGGCAGCTGTTCCAGGGCTCTGCCACCCTCAACATAAAGAAGTCCTTCCTCATGCTGAGGTGAAGCTTCTTGTGTTTTAGTTTATGGCCTTTGTTCCTTGTCCTGTCGCTGAGTACCACTGAAGAGAGTCTGGCACCATCCTCTGACACCCACCTTGGAGACATTGGTATGGATAATGAGATCACCTCTGAGTTTTCTCTAGACTAAGCAGTCCCAGCTTCCTCAGTCTCCTCATAAAAGAGATGCTCCAGTGTGGATGTGGCCTCTGCTGGACCCTCTGCAGTAGCTTCTTCTCTGTCTTGTGCTGAGGAGTCCAGAACTGGACACAGAGATGTGTGCATGAGAAATGAACCCATCGAGGCCTCTTTTGCAATCAACTCTGGATAAACAGTCCCTGTAGTATTTCAAATTTCAGGAAAGCTTGGTCCCATGGTTACATTTTTATCTCCTCACAATCAATTCTCCTTTCTCTCTTTTCTTTTTTTTTTTTTTTTAAATTTGAAATAAAAATACAAATTAATTAGCCAGTGAACACAATTCTTACATGACCAATTTTGAATGCCTCACGTCCCAGATGCCTGACTCTATAGACCATAAGAAGAGCTGACTTTCATTAAATGCCAGCCACCTTTTAATCTACCATGAAGTTTCAGGCTAAACCCTGGAATCTAACACTTGAAATCACTTGCTTTTTCTGAACATTTCAGCCGAGCAATTAATATTTAAGATTAGCTGCTGTGCATTAAATCTACTTCAGTAACTGTATAATTGATTGCAATGCTTAATTGTGATAGCCATCACACACCTTGTAGCAACTTGATTTTTCATGTTCACCAAGCAGCTGTTTTTTCAGAGTTGGCAGGATTACGTGTCCTGTCCCATAAAACCATGAGAAAGGAAGTAAGTACTAATTATTTGACCATCTATTGAGATTTCCTAAGTATTTGCTGGTTCAAGCTATTGAAGATACAGAGTCAGAGTGTGACTTTGCACTGACGTAGCATGGCAATTTTTAGCAACATCTCATATTTCTGGTTTTATGTCCTTGAATGTAGAACTTTCCAAACAATTGTGGTGAATGGTGACATAGTTGTGGGCAGAGATCTTGGTCGAAGTGGTCCAAGTAAATAAACTGACTTATTTCACATCACACTTTTGTCAGACAGTAGAGATAACAGGCTGGTTGTCTTTGCCCTGAAGCCCTGGAGCTCTACAGGATTCAACAGAGATCTTTGCTGGATGCCTCAAGGGTGCTGGAATCGTGTCATCCCAATCTGACCCTTCAGTGGGAATAAGAAATTCAGATGTGCCACAGAAAGAATTTGATGCATTGAAATCCCAATTTTACTGGGCCCTGGGCACAAAGATCCACAGCAAAACATATGCAGGAAGGAAGCCACACCCGCTGGAAGATGCAAGTGTGATTATTCGTGCACAGACAATCAGCATCAGAGAATCTCCCCAGCACAGCAGCTGCTTGCATGTGACAGGATTAATTGACAACTGTCTGTTCTAATTGTGATAACTTCATATCTCTCAGCAAACAACTGCCATTAAGATTCCTTTTTTCTCACCCTGAAATTCTTTTCTTTGCTATACGTGACCTTTCTACCGAATTGCTAGGATTGTCATTTCCCTTCTATGCTAATAATTAATCATTTCATGTAGAAATAATCAGCTGATGTAAACAAACATAATTGTCATTCTCTTGCCCCTTTCTTAGCACGTTTTACTGTGTGGAGTCTCATCTAATTTCACTTTTAAGCCCTTAAAACCAGGATTTGGGACTGTCAAACACTGAGCAGAAGAGCCTAATGGGATCTACAACAGTGGCACTAGAGGAGAAACACATTAATTATGCACATAAACATGTAATAATGAGGCTTATCTGTACTCAGAAGTGCTGCAGAGGATACTTAGCAGGCAGCTTTGGCCAGGCAAGATCTCCCCTGGCCACCATTCTTCTGATCCCATGTGGAAGCTGAAGAGATGTGAAGGAATACTGTGGCTTGAGAGAGTGGTTATTTATTGCTGTGGTATTTACTGCTGCTGCAAGACAGGGGATGATATCTCAGCCTTTTCCTGCCTCGTTGTGCAACGTGCCACGCATCAGGTCGCGCAATGCCGGGGCCTGGCAGCGCCTGCCTACGGAGGAGGCTGCGGAGCAAAGCTGCAGGATGTTGTTGGTTGGCAGCTTCCCATGGATTCCCTGTGATGTGCAGCATCCTGGAGTGGGAGGGACGTGCTGGTGTGAAGCTCAAAACGCCAGTGGGAGTGCGCAAGATATGCACCGGCTGAGCGTGTCCCAACAGGAGAGCCCTGGCAGGGCTGGCTGAGGGGGAAAGGGGCACAGCTCTGCCCTCCCAGCCTCTGAGGAGCATAGGCCCCACTTGTAACGTCCCGGTACCTCAGTGGCAGATTTGGACAGCAAGGACCAAATCTTTTGACCCTGAGATTTGAATCAACCCTTCCCAAATGGATCTACGTTAAGTAGTGCTGTTTAGTGTGGTTCACAGCAGACATTTTGCTGCTATGATTTAGGATTCTTGTCTCAGCTGCACTTTTGAGACGCAGGCTTCTGCCTCTTCCCATTCAGCTGATCACAGGTAAACAAATGTACGTATAATGAAGTCTGTAAAGTAATTTTCAGATAGACACTTTGCAAAATAATAAATCTGGTAGTACCAGATTTTATTCTGACTCATGGACTATCTAAGATGGCAACATTTGAGTCCCACAGATTCATTTGTATGGTTCAGTAGATACTTTACATATCTTATAAGCTTTCTACATTAGTAGCTTTTCTAAAAGAGTCACTCAAATTAAAGTGCTGTTAGAAACATGCAATCAAACACCGTGTCATAAAACATTGTTAAAGAATCATGGAAAGACTAGTCTTACTAGTCTAGAGTATGATTATACTGCTGATAGAGTCCACTTGGAAGAGACACAAACATATCAGCAGTGCTTCTGATAACATATGCTGTGCACATTTGATCAGTTCTTTATAAATTTCTTGTTTTCACCCACCATACAATTACTTCAGGTTTATCTCAGTGATCTAACAAATTGTGTTGCTGGGAACTAAAAGGATTTTGTTTCTTAACTGCTGTAATAGGTCCTTTGGAGGAATGAGCATAGGTACCTGGAGAAGGGGATTACCCCTATGGCTGCATTTGATCACTCTTTGGGTCCATTAGTGCTTTGTGTAAGTAGAACTGGGCTCACTTTTTCTTATATGCACAAAGGACAGCATTTCCCTCCCTACTTATCTCGCTACTTGAATAAGCCTTAAAAATGAAGGAATCTTCCAACTAGATGACAATCCTTTCGGAAGAATTCCAGTTGATCACACCATTCCGAAGACTGCAAATAAAGAAGCTCTGATTCAAGGAGGGGTTTAGTTCCAGACGAGAGATTTCATGATCACTGCTGAACAGCAAAATCCCTGTATGAGACAACTGAGACATGCTACAGTATAGTAATTCTAAGTCAAGATGTGCAAAAGTGGAGATATTTAGCTATTTAAGAACAAGGAGCAGATGCTGAAGCCTTGCTGAATATGATTTAATTCAGCAAGTACTGATCAGACACAGTCAGTCTGTCTGGGGGTCAGCCAACCTTGTCAGATGTCAGCAGTTTACCACGACAACATGCAATAGGAGAGCAAGCACATGCTGATTTTTCAAATAATTAAGAGTGCCCTTCCATGACAAAAGCTTTGTAAGAGAATTTTCAGACAGAAACTTGATATTTTCAGCCATCAGTAGAAAAGAAAGTAGTTGCATTCAGGAAAGAAAAGCTGTAGCTCAAATCAGACAGGAACTTGGACACGTTAGTTGTGCAAATCTCTGCTTTCTGCAGTGTTTAGAGAAGTGCTGACATAGGCCAAGTAGTCCCTATCCCTTGGCAGTATTAGCTGGATCATTAGGAAAAACAAACAAAGTGGAAGCTGGGTGTTGTCTTTCAAGTGAAGAAAGCTGTAGAATTGATGTAATGTTTGACTTTTAGAGGAGGCATTCATAGCGTCTCCTCTGTGCAGAGGCAGCAGAGGTTCCAGCACCAAGATTCATTCCCAGAACATCACTGCAACTTAAAACATTCAACACTGGCAGTAAGTCCAACATTTGTGCAGCAGTTACAAGTCTCACGTTACTGATTGTGCCTTTATGGTGTTCTATGGTCACTGCTGAAATCGTGTACAGCAGGGTGGTCCAGACCTGCAGGAGCCTCTCTGACACTCACACAGGTGCAGGCTGGGAGCTTGTGCATTTTCCTAGCGTGGCATTTGACCCAGTGGTGGTTCTGCAGGGCAAGGAAAACTACAGCCTGACCACTTGCATTATTAGACTGAGGCTGAAAAAGAATGGGAGCCACTGCCATTTCCTAGCAGAAAATAAAATGCCACTTTATGTTCCAATTAAAAACTGAGAGTCAAAAATATCACAAGCTTTTCTGTACCAAAAAAACCCAAAAATACCCCAAACCAACCAAAAAAAAAACCAAAAAAAAACCCAACAACCCAAACCAAAACCCAAAAGTAACTTTATCCAGCCTTCACCATGCCATTTCAATGTGTACTGTGTATAAAATACCGAGCACAGATCTGCAGATGATCGTCACAGTGCTAGATCTGCCAAAGTGTAGTTGGATGTAGCTGTGGAAGGGTACATGGACATCATGGGTGACTGGAGCTAAAGCTGTTTGAGGAGTTATGGAATGGACCCACAGTTAGTCTTGGCAATGGAATGAGTTTGTTTGCAATACTCATGGCCCTGTACAGCTGCTTAATCTGCAACCCTGTACTGAGCAGAAGATTGCTGGATAAAAAGAAGAGTGAACTGGATCTTTTCAAGAATGATGTGAAGGAGAAAAATTAGGATGTTTAAAAAAATTAAGCTGCCTCTGGGCTGTCTAGCATACTTTAACTAATGAAATACACTCTGCTGCTTACAGTAACTGAAACAAATAGGTAGAAACAAATAGGAACAATTTTATTCCTTACTAATATTTAGATTTTACTTTTGAGCAATAACTATGCAAAATTTAAGGGTTACTACACACAAATAGATTCATCATAAGACTGAGAGTTATCACAGAGAGTATAATTATGATTATTAAATCACCAGCATGAAGCAAAGGGTGTAGTAGACGAACAAGACAACACAGGATCTCCAAAGAGTTACTGAAGTTCATCTCCAACACTGAGTCAAGAGCTTAAGTTTCTGGCCTTGGTTGGGTTATTCTTGCCACAGCACCCTGTACAGAGTTTCTCTTAACAATTGTAGACTGTTAACAGTTCCTGAATGAAACTCTGACATACATAAAAGAGATCCAGTTCTTCCTCAGATAAACATTAAATTTGCATTCAAATGTCTGTCATTAAAACCCACTGGTCTATTTATAAGGCAAATCACAAATTTTCTAGGAAGTTGCAAAAACACTATCTCAGGCAAGATGAAATATTAATAGGATATATATTTCTGTAAAGGTTTATCAGAAAGAAGCTAATTCTGCTTTATTCTTACTGTAAAATTACCCAAACCATTTTATTTTAGCTTTATGAGCTTCTAACTAAAAGTCTCCTTACTGGATCACATCTCAAAATGTTGTCCTTCATGTCTTTACCTGGCTTATATGCAGGACCAAAATAGTTGGCTATTTTCTTCCCTCTCCTTCAGTTTTACTGTTGACACCTAATATTTCAGTAGTTCAAACCAGAATATAATTTTTTGTTCAAAAGAAAATGTATGTTTTGTACTTTAGATGGATATTGTATTTTAGAAATATAAGAAGTTATTGTTTAGAAAGTTTTCTGTAGATCAGATGAGCCTTTATTGAAAAGTATGAAGAAAATATTGATGCTTCTGTCTACACTGCAGTCAGTCATTTTGGTACAGAAATAAAGAATGGATGCTGTTGTGAACAAATGATGGCATCTGAGAATAATTAAAAAATAGAAAATATTTCAATGCCAAGAAAGTCACTTGTAGAGAAGTTTATCTTGGGATTGCCTGGTTCAGTGCATCAACACTTAGACTATTTATGAGGCAAGATAATAATTCTGAACACCATAGGAAGAAGATTCTGTGCATGATTTTACTCCTGATTGTAAAAATTTTCACAACCATTACTTTGCTACATACATCATCAACTTTATGTGTTTACAGATAAGAAACCAAAAAAGATTACAAATTTGATGCCTGATTTTTGATGGTAGATCTCAGTTACTTAATTCTGTATTCACTTCATTCAATCTAAAGCATGTTCATTGCTATGTAATATCAATAATTTAACAATGAGACAGCATAATTGTAATTTTTGTGACCACAGTGAAGACGTGCACTACTGTTCACATTAATCAGGCATTTTTATGGTTTTGTTTTGAACTGGAGTGTATACAGCATTTTCTCAGACTCCATGCACAGTTCCCTTGTTTTAGTGTGATCTGACTGGCAGTATACCTTGGGAATCTTTTAATACTAGCAGGCTCAGCAAGTAGTCCTTGCAGCTTTTCTCCATGATAAGAATAGCTGTGGGAAGGCTGAGTAGTATAAAGAGGAAAAAGAAAAAACTATCTGCACTTCAAAGATTCCCGTCAGATGCAGCAGATAGAAAATCCACACAGATTACTGCAGAAGCTGTAGGTGAAATTAAAAGTTGCCATCTCCAATATATGCATTTGCCTGAAGTATTCCCTACGTTTACATATTCTAGGGCAGACACAGCTGTAAAGATACATATTGCCTTCCTTCTTTAGTCTGAAAGTGTTGGTACTTTAAACTTGGGGTCTGTTAATACTGAGATCCCATTTACAGTCCAAAGAATTATGTGTCCAGCATGTAGCAATCTTGATTATATTCCGGTCAGGATGTGGGAAAGATGCTATTAGAAACAAAACAATCAATTCACTCAGGCAGTCCCACAAACATGCTTTATGGCATCTGCCTCCTACTCATTTCAAGTGAGGGTTTATAGTGACACATTGGTGAAGATTAGTACACAACTGTAGGCAGATGCCCATGACTGATTCAATTGTTTGCACTGACACTCACAATTGCTGTAATTGCAGCTGGAGTGATAAAAGTCATTGCAAAAAAACAGACCAAGTGAAATCAACATTGTTCCTCAGAGATTTTATTAGTTGAAACCCAGAAATGCACAATCCACTGTTTTTCCTTGGTATGAATTCACCACAGCATTTCCATTTGCTGTGCCTGCAATACTGTCCTCAGTGGTTTAATGCAAGAACATTCAAAAGGCCTCTTTAAAATCAGAACTTGTAACAGGAACAGCCATGCATTCCAGCCTCACTTGTTTAAAAGAATTTCTTTCCAAAAAAGTGATTAAAAAATAAAGGCAGCAAATAATTTTTAGACAATCAATGTGATCCTAAATAAAGACTCTTTCTAAGCCGTAGCTTTCCTGTGTGCCCCAAGCAGCACTACCATTGTTCCTTTCCTTTTTTCCTCCCGTAACGGCTTAACACCATGAATGTTTTAAGCTGGTATTCCTGATGAGGAGTGACCATCTTCTACATCCCCTGCAGAAAGAGAAAATGGATGTTTAGAACTAGGCAGTATCCAAAACATTCCTGAGAACAGATTACCCTGTAGCCTGCCAAGCCAGTTCTCACACGGTGCTGAAGACTTCCTTCAGACCGCCCACACTACTGGTGGCTCAGTCCAAAGGAATTATGAGGTGATCCATGGAGGAGTTGAGGATTTAACACACTCACTCCCCACTTACGAAAGAAAAGTGATTTTTGCAGACCTATTTCAATGAAAATGGAAATCCCTTTGCAGCATAACTCATATTCTAAAGGTATTTTAGCATTGCCATCCTGACCACTGGAAAACTTCCATTTAAATGCTCAAGATTATGATTGTATCTAATCCTTGTATATCAGGTAAAACCAAAGAAAACCCCAAAACTTTGAAGGAAAGCAAAAAAATCTGCCTGAATGTGTCCTTCATTCATTTAAACCAGTATAGAGTGAATCAAAAACTCCAGCTGCAGTCCCCACTAACATCTCTCAAACAGGACACACAAGTGGCCAGATAACCATCAATGCAGCAAAACCTTTAACCATATTTTGTGCTAATTTTAATAAATAAAGGAGATCATCTCCTCCCAAAATTTAAATTGGGATTAGACTTGCCAGTATATTGGAGAAATCTAAATCAACAATGTATTGCATCAGAAAGGAGCTCTGAGAAATGAAAGGCAAGTGTTTTAAATGCTTCCAGTTACAGCACAGCACTGGAGAAGGTCAAATGCCCAAACAAGTTCCCTATAGAGACACTTGTCAGATCTGCTGCTCTGAACACGAGGCGCACACGTGCCTCACGCACAGGGCCAGGGAAACACACCTTGGATGATGGCAGCACCGAAGGGATTCATGTCAGGGACAACCAGGCAGCTCTCTGTGGCCTGAGGAAGAGGGAGGCTGTGGCACTGCCCTGTCCTATGCCCAGAACAGGAGCAGCCACTGGGCAGAGCTCTCTGTGACAGAGCTTTCTGCAGTCTACGTGTGGAGTACAACTAACTCAGCTCTGTGACAAATCTGGCACACGTTTCCCATGGTGGTTGACTATGTACCACCAGGAGATTTCTGTGTAGGGTGCTCCATTGAAAGCCAGAAGGAGAAGGCAGGTGGAAATGCTGCAGGTGGCACAGTGGCCCCTCCTGAATGGCTGTGGTGGCCATGCACCTGTCGTGGGGAAGGGAATGCTCCTGTGCTGGGGCACGGCACCCTGAGAGCCAGGCCTGGCCAACGTGCCTGGTAAAAGGCATGTCCTCTCCAATGCAGGCAAGACAGAGGAGCAATTTATTGCAACAGGTCAATGGAACATCACATTGTTTCCCTCAGTGGTTTTATTTTAGTAGCTCTTACATTCCCAACCAAGTTCAGAACTACACTGTGGAACGCACAAAAAACCACTTCCAGGTTCAGGCAGAAAGAGTAATAAACATTAGCCCCACTCCACAAAGAAGGATTAAAGTACTCAGAGTCAAATCAGAAACCAAGGCAGGGACAGCAGATGAACCCAGATGTCCCAGGGTGAACTAGGGCTTAAATACAAGATCCCTCTTCATACTTGTGCTGATCATACATTTCAGAACTCCAGAACTTGAGAACAAAATCTTACCTTTCTTATTGCTTTTGTCTAAGGAAGTCAAGAACCTCCTTCTGTCCTGTAGCCTTTGCCTGTAAGTAGAAACATGAATAAATCCTGCCATCCTGTGCACCAGGACATGCAAATACTCACTTGTGGGAATTAAGATTATGTTACCACAAAATAATTAAAATCCAATTTAAATTTTAATTCCTCTGACATAGATGAGAAAATTCTTGCTCCAACTATTTATTACTTCACAACAGCACCAGATTTGAGTTAGTAACAAATTCTAATCCAGTTTAGAGTCCACAATGCAACATATATTTTTCCCAAATTAATATTATCCAAGAGCATGTGTTATTACTCAGCTAGCATATCGAGGGAGCGCAGCTGTATGGACACTTACTACTTGTAGGGGACTCCTGCCATCATAACCAGTTTGCTCCAGGTCTGCACCAGCCAGGTACCAGGCATACAGCCCATCCATATCGCCTTTAGCTGTAAGGCTGGAAAAAGAACAATTAATATTGGTTCTAAATCTTTTAGTTAATTTCAGGGAGCTCCTGGGTCCTGTCAATGAGCTCAGCAGGCAAAGGCTGAACCAGGCTCAACATGGCTGCCAGGGTAGAGAGGTAAAGAACACTATTACAACAGCTTTGAATAGCTGAGCAAGCAACACAGCTTGATGAATGAGTTCCTTAAATTAATAGGGCTGTGCTATAAGTACTTACAACAGGCTAGTTTCACATAGTGGGTGTGACTATGACCAAAGGGGAAAAAAAAGTCACGCAGTTTCATATTTCACAACACAATATTTATCTCTCGAAATGAGTTGAGGGGAGGGCAATGGCTAAATCAAGATGCAGCTGAGTGAGAGCACAAGCAGATGTGCCAGCAATCCGTATGACTTATTTAAAGCCACTAAGAAACCCCCTTCACAAGTTTTAATAACTGTGTTTGCTATCGGTAGTTATGACATTAAGTACCTTTATGTGATATTATTTGGACAGTAACACAGCTATATTTGAGTTTTACAAAACAATTTGTAGGATTTAAATGGGCAGCAAGCAAAAAAAGAAAAAAGCTTTTCAAAGATGACCTCTCTCTGCCACATGTAACAAGCAATAGAAAGGATCGGAATGAATGCTATACAAATAAGTGAGTTAAAGATTCCAGAGGAATGCACACCAGATGATTTCTTTGCACATCTGCTGTTAGTCCCATCCACAATACCTAAGGTTTATTTTTAACTCTCATTTTGGTAAAAGGGCTAAGAGCCTGTACGTATCCAAAATCATGCCAGTCTGTACCAAGCCTGAAGACAGGCTGAACTGATGGGAAGGTTGGGAGGATGACCTTCAGTCTTCTCAGGATACCAGCATCTGTGAGGCTTCAGATCTGAGCTTGCTGTGAGCTTGCAGATTGTTTCAGCAGAACCCTGCTGATAATCATCAAGTGAGGTTGAATCTCATTAAGAGAGGGGGAACCCTCCCCAACGTTATTAAGTTCAGAGTTTGCTGCCTTAACCAGAGCTTGCTGTGGGTGACAGGCACTGTGCTGGGAGCAGGGATGGAGATGAGCTCCTGGGGGTGATGACCAAGCCAGGCAGACCTGGTGAAGAGTGGAAAAGGTTCAAAGATGCAAGGGGCAGTCAGGTAAACTCATGGAAGAAACCATGAAAGCAGGGCTGCAACATTCACTTCTCTGCTAGGCTGAAATCACTTCTGTTGTTGATTAAATCGCTTAAGTACCTGAAAATATGTTTTACGGGGAGTGGAAGCCTCTAATTGCAGCAGTCCCAGAGGCTGGGAGCGAAAAGGGAAAGCAAATGGTCTCTGTCTGTGTTCCTCCATGCAACCCCCAGGTGACCTACAGCTGAGGCCTTTGGGGGACAGGGAAGTGGTAGTGGGGTACTAAGAGGTTTAACAGTGCTTCAGTCTGGCATCATGAAGGAAAGGATCAATAAATCATTAATGAAAACTGCCATCACAAAAAAAAAAAAAGGCCCCTCAGAAGCAATAAGGAAACAGAGGAAGGCAAAGGAGGTCCAACAGGAAGCTCAGTGGGAGGTTGGTAAGGAAACTGCAGGAAAGAAATGAGCGTTAGTAAAGAAAAAGTGTAAGCATTAGTAAAGCAAAGAAATCGCTTAGCAGCCACTTCTGGAACACATGAATTATCTTTATTTACAAAGACTAGTCTCTTGCTCTTAACACTGTAAGGTCACAGGCTAAGGAACAATCAAAAAGCCTACCTAGGGAGTTATGAGCATCATCAACACTGGACAGGAGAGCACTGTATTGGCAAACAGAATCTTAGCATTCAGCCATGTGCAAAGTGGAAACCACTTTGGTCAAAGACTTTCAGAAATATTACCAACCTACACACCCAGCACACCTCAGCTACATCTCTGTAAGCAACAAACAAGGACTGCTGCACTTACTTGAAAATTAACTGCCTAACAGCATCTGTTCAGAAAGAGCAATTTAACCCTTACTGCAGAGGTCAAAACTGAAATGGTCTCCATCCGTGACATTAGAGCAATCCAAACACACAGAAGTATCTTCAATTTTGCAGCAGCCATTTACTGATCAAGTGAGAACTTTATTCTATGGGGACTGCTCCCAGAGAACAAAAGGTGATGTAGCTTGTGAGGAAATTCAGATACCACTCTAAATAGAAGATACCTACTATTTGCTAGATTGATTACCATCAAGAGCACCACAAAACATTTTCTCCAATTCCAGATTTCCATAGTCAAGCTGTACACATCTATATTTCCTTTACACACAGTAAGTGTACTTCATATACTCAAATATATACAGGGGACCTCTCAATTTACACTATAGGGACCACTGCTCTGTATTTGTCTCAAAGATATTTATGCCAGCAATTCCAACTATAAGTGCAACCTCTAAGCAGTGAGTCCATCACTTTTATGAAATGAAATGGATTAAAGATAGCTTCAGTGTACACTTAACAGGATGTTTAAAACCTGCTTTGTTGATAAAGAACTATCTAATTCATTTTACTAAACTCTGATACTTTTGACAGCAGATAATCCCAGGCATCCTGCCTATCAGTACTCTTGCATTCAGAAAAAATTACTATGTATCCAGTTCACAGTTTCAGCAGGGCTAATGTAGCCATGATGATGAAAGAACTAAGATACCAATAATAGTGACAGTGCTCTCTGTGTCTCTCACCACACCAACATCAAGCTGCAATTTAAGGGGTGCTCTGTTACTCTCAGGGGACCAGGAGTGAAGCTTGTCAGGTCTCAGAGGGTTTATAAGGACAAGGGCCAATGCAGTTGTAGATTTGGGAAGTAAAAAGTGCAGTGAAATGACACATTGGGGTTCCCTCCTGCCTCCTCATGTATTAGGATTTCATCTTTCCCAGCGACACAAAGCTGTGCTTTATCAGCAATTCTCCTTTTTCAGTGTCTATATAAAGTAACCAGGAGAGACTTTCTTTTTTTCGGGTGTGTCATCACTCTGACAGAAGAGAAAAATTTTTTTCTTCTTTTATTTCAAGATGAAGATCCTCAAAAAAAAGAAAAAAAAAAAAAAAGTCCAGCACAAGGCATGGTTTGCTCTGTCCTGAACACATTTGGGAGTGTTGTTCTTAGCTTGTATCTCCACATCTCTCTCAGCTGAGACAGGCAGACTTCTTTAAAAGACAGCAGGCAGTAGAAGCTTGGTCCTAATTCCTGCAGGGGCATATTTATCCTTCCTTCCCCAGCCTTACCCCCTGTTTATGTTAAATTGAAGAGGCATCTTATTCTGAAAGGTGGTGATTTTGAAAGGCTGCATCCTTGTATATCATATCATACCATATATCATTTTATGAAGTGTAAGAATATGAAAAAGAAAGCTGTTTTGGCTTTATGCCCGTTTAATTTTGTGAAGAACAGACTTGAAGTACCTCAATTCTATAGAAGTTTTTTTCCTTTAAAAAAAAACCACAAATCAACTGTTTACTAACTCCAGAAGCTTTCAGAGTAAGTCTGAGTGCCCCAATTTATCTCATCGTGGTTTGGTTTTTCAGATAGATGACAATACTACTGCAATACAAGAAGATATTCTGACATTTTTAACAGATTACTAACACTGAGATCTCATTTTGAAACAAGGCCATGAACCAGATACCAAACATCAACAAAGTGATTCTAAAACCAGACTAACACCTCACTTAAAAAAAGACACCAGCAAATGAAACCATGAAAGATTTAATAACTATGTGCATCTCAACTTCCTACACAAGAGTTCCCACTGATACAGTCCAACCCTCAGTTCTGGCTGATACTCCTTTCCCTCTCAAACATCACCAATGCCAAAGGAACACATTTATTTTTATTTTATTTCCATAATCTTCCAACTGAACTATTCTATTCTGTTCTAAAATCCCGAGTCTAAACAGAAGGAGGCTGAGGAGACTATTAGAACACAAAAATCACTATTCATGGTCTTTTGTAACAGTCTGTTTGAGGATTGGTAGGTAGCAAAGTGGGAAAACATGTTTATAGTTTAATTCAGAGAGAACTGCATGGGGGAAAACGTTAAGTTAGCTAAGTGCAGGAACACAGAGCTTATCAGAAAGCAAGCAGCTTTATCCTTCTAAACCACAAGAACTTGACATATTGCCTTGGTGACAAATTTGGCCTGGTAGAAATTGCAGCTTAAGGCACATTACAAGATAGAAGAAATGCAGGAAAATAGCTCCAGTCAGACAGAGGGGAGATGTTATAAACAGCTGGTTCTATAAGCAGCTTGACCATGTGGACATGTTGACTGCCATGCAGGTGCCAGTGCCTGCAGAGAGAGCTTAAAATAAGGAGTTAAGAGAGGACAGAGACGTGAGCCAGAGCATGCTGGAAAAATGAGCGTATCAGTAAGGTCATCTGAGGACACTGTAGAAGTATCAGAGACATTTTGGCAAGAGGACAAACAACAGCACCTCAGATTTAATAACTTTTAGGTATCTGAATAACGCTCTGTGGAGTAAGTGCACTTAGTTAGAAATGACTATGCCAGGCCCTCTAAAACAGCAGAGCAAAGGAAGAGCTTCAGCTCTGCAGGAGCAGGGTTGGAACAGCCACTTCAGCACTGTCTCAAAGCTTGACCACTGCCTGGCCCTGCTCCTGGTACAGGCCATACAGACCCAGGTGCACAATGATCCCCAAAAAGCTGTAACAAACTGCATGAGAACCACATTTTGTTATTTTGTTTGAAATACCCTTTTTATCTTCCTGACTTTTTCTTCTTTTTTTGGACATATTACTGCCAGGTCAGCTAGCCAAACTGGTTCTGCATGTGCCACCAGGACTAAGCAAGGGGCCAATTTATTTGCAGAGGAATGTCCTTCCCTAAACCACTCCTCTTGCCTTTTGGCAGAGGGAAACTGCACAAACCAAGGGTTTAGTTCTGTCCTATCACTTGCAGTGCCCTGGGAAGTGCATATTTTGACTCCATGGTAAAAGCCTTATTACCCAGTCTCCTCTGAGCATGTTATGACAATGGAAACACTCCAGCTAGTGTTCCTTAATTCCAGAATTACTCAAAGGACAGAGTCCAGTCTCTATACAGAACACACATAAGCTTTACCTTGACCTTGCTTTGTAGATATTATACAGCACTGGCTGGTCCCTGCAAGTCTCCTGGTTTCCTGCCAAGTCCTGATATAAAGGCCAGTACTCAGGGGTTTTTTGTTTGTTTTTCAAAAGAGAGAAGAGGAAATGAAGTAAAAACTACAAGTAATTTTCAGAAATACATAGAACCTTCTCACAATTTTCAGTGTAATTTGTAATTCAGGACTAGTACTGGAAAAAATGAAATCTAAAATCTTTTGTAATACATATCCACATAGTTATATTTTGAAAGTAATTGTATGCAAAACCAGCTCTAACAGAATTATATACTCTTAAAATTAAATATAGTGATGGTGAGCAGCTGTTCACAACTAAATCAAATCTGTCTATTTGATTTAGTTATTTTTAAGAACAATACTATATAATAGTTACAGTTGAAGCCATTCCAATATAAGTGAAAAGTGGACTTTAAAACAATAAAAATGATGCATTTTGTGCAGCTTTATTTTTAAGAGAGATGTTACAAAATCACGCCTTGAACATCTTCTTTTCACCATTCCTCAATAAAAGACTTTGGGAAAAAATGGGGTATATATTTGCTTCCAGCTCATTTATCCCCACAGCCCTCTCTACTTTGGAACTCTCCTGGGTTATTGGTGCTTTGAAACAGAGTTGATTCTTAATTTCATCACTTCACTTGTTGCCTTATTATTCATCTAGCACAGAAGGAGCCACCTCATGTGCCAGGGACCCAACTGTTTATTGAAAGTTCTCCATTTTCAAGTCTCCTCTGAAAAACCATGCCTCTCCACACCCATTTTTGGGCCACCTCACCATATATCACATTTACCTGCACAGTATTGTTCCAACGTCCTCCAAGTCATGGCTTGAAAGGTGTGCTCCTGTTTCTCGTAACAAGTTAATCACTGGTATGTGCCTTTATGAGAGGAATAGAAAAAAATGAGAAAGTGACTTGACCTGGAGGGGCTTTTTTCCCCCTGAATCCAGAATTGTCACATACACAAACAGTCAGTGAAAGTTCTTACATTCTATTTTCTGCAATCACAGAACCAATGAATCTTTTCCAAGGTGACAGATGCAGTAAACAGAGCTTCCCTCCCTCTCAAAAACTCATTCACACACTAAGCTCAAGGAAGTGTTAAGTTCAGTTCTAAAAAGGAAAGGGATGCATGCCCTTCTCTTCCAAGAATTCTTAGTATCTTTACCTTAGTGCTAGTTTAATTTAACACTAGAAATATTAGTAAGTGAAATACATGCAAACAGGGAGAATATTTATTACATAGCATCATTCCTGTATTTTAGAGAATACAATGCCCATATATATTAGTCTCAAATAAAACATTGTGTCTTGCAGATAAGCAATTAATCTTTATGTTAATGGAGAAGCTAATTGGATTTTTAGGGCTTCAAAACGATGGTAAGTATTCTTATGAACCTCTGTCAAAAGCACATATTTTCCTAACTTCCTCCTCCCAATACCTTTATTATTTATTTCTACCTGGAGACTTTAGGAGGTGTTCCTTGTCCTTTCCTTTGAGATAAAGGGACAAATAGCACTACCAGGCAACACCTACACCTTAGTCAGATGCTCAAGAAACTCTATGGAAAGGCTGCTCTCTAAAGGTACTGTTGTGGGTAGAAAATAACATGACAAGTAAAGAATCTGCAAAGTACATTTTTCATAACGAACCTAGTGGAAGGTTTAGAACTAGGTTTGAAAAGGAGGTGACAGAGTGCTCCTCTGCTAAACAACTGATATCGTTTACAAATCAACCTCCAGAAGGAGCGTGATGACCCAGTAGATCAGGAATAGTTTCATAGTTCCTATTTTAAGTAAGTTGCTATACTATAACACTTCAAAATAAAAAGGTAGGTTTATAATTTAATAGGAAATATACAAGCTTTTCCAACCCATTACCTAAAAGATCATCTGTATTAATTAAAAATAAAAAAAATAACCTCCCATACGCTTTCTGCTTAATCACTTGGTGGTAGCCATGGGCCTTTTCCTTTTTGAATTGGACTAAACTACTTATCTAATTCCTCTGCCTCTTTTTAGGAAACTCCATCTTCAGTCAGAAGTTACTTTACAGTTATCCATATAAAGCCTATGTAAGCTTGTATGTTCCATATAAGATCTTTAGTTTCTAAACTAACCAAAGAGCTGTACATATGCTATAGGAATCACCTTGGAAAACCTTGTTTTCAAACATCACTAGGAAACCTTGTTTTTCCAAACACAGGTTATTGACTGTAGGAGACAGATTTTTTTTTTTTTTTTTTAATAATACTTAGTTCCAATTAACAGCCAGAAAAAAATATTATTTGTTTGCTTCATAGCAAAGCATTGCTGGAACAGCACATGCCTCAAATTTGTTCAGTTATCTAAAATATTTTCTCAGGTGGGTCCCTTACAACATGGCTCGTCATCCACAAGCATCTCCTTGAGCCAGCCAAATAATGGCATGGTCTCCTGCTTTTCAATCTGTGGTGAAGAATGAATTCTACATGTATGAATTTTTTAGTTCTTAGTCTTAAGCCAAACAGTAATTAGCTGAAATGAAATTTGACCTGAAATAGATTGAAGTAGAACATGTCTGTTCACTCAGGCTCTCACTGGGTACTGAACAGAACATGGGGAGTGTCTGTTTACTCTTCAAGGACTGCCCTGGAGTATTCCTCATTTCCCACCCTATATGGGAAATCACAGCATGAAATGAGTGCTTTTTAAAATAAAAGCTTTGCCATGGGACAGCACTAAAAGATAAAAGGCTGCAAAGTACATAATGTTGTGTGGTACCTTCCCTCAGTGTGCTCCCCCTATGAGGTCTGCATCTCTGGATGCCAGCAAAAAGCCAGGTTTTCTCTTCCTGTTGTAACTATTTACTCCTTACTGGTAGGAAGATTGTCTCCAGAAAGCCCTTCACATCCCACTCACACCACACACCCATTACTGCTCTGAGTGGGACTCTGTAAATCTTTGGTACAGACAGAGTTGGGATCATTTACCCTGCTCATTTAATACAGCAAATTTAAACAAGGAAAAAAAAAGTTGCTTGAAATAAATTAAATCTGTAAGCATTGTAACTGATAGTGTTTACAATAAATGCTTACAATAAAGCATTTCTAAACAGAAGTACAATGTCCTGATAAGTCATTCGAAGTCACATTTCTTGGTACAGTGGGAAGAAGCGCTGTGCACTACTGCTTGTTAAAGACAGGGCAAAGGAGAGGAAGAGTAGGAACAAATAGTAATGCAAAGTTTAAAAGTGTCAGATTTAGTACTGTGGCTGTGAAGTGCAGATCAGTCCAAGAAAGCAAACAGACCACCTCTGACATTCCCACCACTCAACATGGAAACTATGCGGGAGGCAAGTTGCACTGCAGCTTGTTCCTACTTGCACCCAAACGCTATCTACATTCTGAACAAACTTAAGCCCTCTCCAGAGCACCACTTCTGCTGTCTTGTACCTACCACAAGGGCATTATTCATCTCTCAAGAGGCTGGCTGTGAATTTTCTGATACTGTTATGTCTTAGGCACATGAGAGGTATTTGTCTTTAGAAATTGTTTCTTTAAGTGCTGCTCTCCTGTGGCTTTACAAAAGCCTCACAAGGGTCACAGTTGAGCTGATCTGAAGTTCAGGTGATGTCATGAGCCACAAACTTCTTGGGAATGGTTCAAATGCAATTCCTGTTCTAGGGTGACAGCACAAAACCAAGAGCAGAGGAACCTCTGGATGGTCAAAGCTCAAGGTGCAGAGGGATGGCAACATCCCCATGTCAGCCCTGGCTTGCACAGCTCTGTGCCCAGTCTAGCCCCACCTGATAAGCATCGTCACCTGTGAGCTGTTCCTGACCCTCCCTTCTCCTAGTGTGTTCTGTCACCAAACCGTGGCTCTTGCTCAGACACAGGCCGTAGAAACAATGTTATTCTGCATATGTTACTTGAGATAGCCTTTTGATATTATCAGTTATTCATCCCTCTCTGAAGGAAAAAACAAATAGACAAAAGGTGTTTCTGGTGTATCCTACCTGCTAGGTTCCATTGTTGATAACGCTGGACATTAAAACCTGAGTGTATACTAATATTTTAGTATATTAATAGCAGAATATCTGGTATGGTGCAGTCTTCAACATTCAGCAGTGAGTGAAGTTTGAGTTCCAGGTAAAGACATCCACACTCTTACCAGTGCATGAGGGCTCCGAATTCACAGGAATCCAGGTTCTGCACAGTACCTATCATCCCAGGCCCTCACCTGGCAGACACTTATTAAAAGTGAAGCAACTTCAAAAGGGATGAATCATACATGTGAAATTAACACACATGTAAGAGTTTGCAGGATTGGGGCCTTAGGGTGCACACCTTCCACCAACTCTCTTTAAAGAAATGCAGGTGTAATGTATATCCAAACTTGACTGGCTTCATTCTTTTTCATGCTTGCTCCCCTAGCAACCAGAATGGTTATGGCAGGATCAGCTTCATTTCACTTGTTCAGTTTTCTGCATGGTATCAGTGGGAATTTTATGCTCAAACACTGTAAGGACAGGCTTCAGTGTGCTTGTTGGAGTCAGTGGTGGTTAGATTTTCTCTCTGCCTTAGATTTCCTGAAGTAATGTGAATGTAACCTTGCAAAATATCAAGTATTTAAATTCATATTTACGTGGGAGGTAATTTTACTACCTCTAATCTGATGTTCTCACAGCACTGTATGAGCAACTCCGCATTTTCAACCTTTTACCACTGCTCTACAAGTAAATGGAAGTGCTTTTACTACTTAAAATATACACAATTTTTATTCAAGATATTTTCCTACTTAGAGAGTTTCTGTTATTAAAAAAATATTATTCTATTGTTTTGAAAATGAATTATCCCTTGAGGGTGCTGTAAGAAATTAAAGGAATGCTACTTATTTTGATATGTCAAGCAACTAGCCTAAATTAACAGTGGTCTGTTTAGCTTCATGCATAAAGTGAGTGAGACTACAGGCAAATTGCAGAGTTACAAATGAAAAAGCGGAAATGCAGTAGTTTATTTCTTGTTTAGAAAGAAACAAAGAAAGAGTCACTTAAAGTCAAAAAATCTAAGAGACTGTCATTGACATAAATCAAGTCACTCATCTATCAGCTGACAGTGCTATGTTAAGAAGCTTTTAAGAAGAGACATAACTCCTTATCCTCTTTACAAATTATTAAATGGAAGAGAATCAATCATCATTATATAGGTTTGCATTCTGGTTAAAAGGCAAGCCACTGAGAAATGTAACATAAAAGACTGGAAGAAAGCTATTTTTAAGATGAGTGGATACTGTATTGCAGTTAAATGCCAATTAAACAAATATTAATTCTCAGAAAATGGGATTAAGCTGATGCAACGTTCAGTAAAATTGAGAAAGTTACAATATTAAACAGTTTCAAGCATTGACTACTCATTATCATGTTTTCCCCCCCACCTCTTTCCTCTCTACCACCTTCTATCAGGATAATCTCTTCACTTTCAGCTTGCAAGTGTTTAATAAATAGAATTTAAATACTTCTGTAGCAGAAATCTTTTTAGTGGGTATCTAATTACACACACATACAGCTGTCTGCTCCTTAGCATTCTCCTTTATATGCTTACCAGTGTGAAATGCAGTGTGAGTACACGGCAGATCATAAATACACATTTATGAGATTAGTTCTAAGTCAACTCTTCCTCTCATTCCAACAGTAGAAACAAAAAGAGAAACTGAAAATGGTTATGGTGCAGCTTCCTTTTACAATTCCCTGCATCAAAATGGGTGTGCAGTTTTAAAGAGCTTAAGAGTCATAGTAGGAGTCTAATATAGGAGTGGCAATTCTGAGGAATCCAAACAACAAGCTCATGTGAAATTCCTCAGGCGGTAGATGGGTGCGGTAAAAAAAGTAGGTGCCTGATTTGCAGGAACATCTAATAGTATCTAATGCTTTAGCATTTTCTCACATTGGACCGGAGCCACCTCTATTCAACTCCGAGGTTATTTGTTTGATTTGCTGTTGGGCTTGTTTTTGCTTTAAGACTGCAGAGCTTATATATTCATGAGGTAGAGCAAGAGGCACAAAGGCGTTCGGGACCATGCAGCAGGAATGGCAATAGCACAGCTCGGCCACGCCAGACTCCAGGTCTCACAGTCACAGAGCCTGGTGAGTTTTCTGCATCTGGGCTTTGAGACAGAAGAAGCCTTCAAGTTATTCCTGCAGCCCGTGGTAATCCAGGACTGTCAGACCTCCCAGGGAGCTGACTCCAGCTTGACAGACCAGGTGAACCTGTCAGCATTAGAAAGCTGTAGGAATATTTGGGGACATTCATCCACGAAGACCAGGAAAATTCAATCACTCCAAACTCCTTCATAGAAAAAAACAGCTTTTCTCCTGCCATGATACAGACTGAATATGAGATAAGGAGCTGAAAGTGGATCAAAGACAAGGAGATTATGGTGTGCAGCTTCTAACACGCTGGAAGACCAATGGCTCTATGACTCCCCAGGCTATACAAGCTAAATCTTAGAAAATTAAATTCTGATGACTGATAACTTTTATATTCTGTGCTATGGCCATTCCTTAGGACTACACAACATGGAAGAGACCAGTAAAGTGCAAGTCCACGACTACCATTCAAGAACTGCTGACATTCATAACAGCAGGAAGAGGAAATCCACAAAGCAGGCAGAGCTATGCAACCATCCCATATAATTATGAGTGGGTGGAAGGGAAAAATCAAAAAACCAGTCATCCAGAAAGAGACTAAGGAAAGCACTGGTGGAAGGGGAAGATTAAAACATGTCAACCTACTGGTATATTTTGTGCCAACTGAAACAGTCTGGTCTTGATGAGAAAGGGAAGGGCAGAAAGAAAACAGACAGCCCATGGTCCTGCACTCTCACTTCTGACAGTCAAAAGGAGTGATCAGTTTGGCTCTGTTTTATAAGGAAGCTTCAGAATAAAGAGTGGAGCCCTGAAATTATGGACAAAGTCTTGGCAGGAGGACAGCAATAATTACCTTATGCTAAAATTCTGCATGCATACTGAGTTGTTTGCTTTCATTCCACATTATTTTTAAAAATCTTTTCATTTGGGCTAGTCACATCCTTTGAAATAAGCTGATATGTGTTATTTTAACTGCTTTAATTTACACGACTGCTGAGAAAAAACAAGACCAGGACACGGGATGGATGGGCTTAAAATCCAAAATGATAGAAGGTTTATAAACTTTCTACAGAGCGGTACGTAAATTGTTACCTGAACTTGATGGCATTCATCAGCGGGGTAGATCCATATCTGTCTCTGGCATAAACAGTCGCGCCAGACGTCAACAAATACTCAACTAAGGGCAGATGCCCTTCAGAGGCTGCAATGTGGAGTGGAGTTCGGCCGTCGTAGTCTCCACAGCTCAGGTTTCCACCCTACAAAAGGACATATTCTTCATATGCCAAAAAGATAATGGCTGCACATTAAGTTGTTGCAAACGTCACACAGAGGATGTATACACCACATTTTAATTCTGCCACCAAATTGTTAAGCCTGTCAAACTTAAAGTTTATCTTGCAACATTGTTTTAGTGCCAATAAAGATATTTATTCCACCTCCTGCATGTTTCCTGCTGAGATAGGCTCTTTATTACAGCACACCATTCAGCAGCTTTGTGACCATAGACTGCTAATTTTTCTTGTCTTAGTTAATTCTTACTTTCAAGATATATTTATCCTTTCTGCAGGCCAATTACCAAAATCTCAATAGTAGGGTAAACCAAGGCAAAGAGGGCGGGGGGGAAAGAGATGACAGGGAAATGCCTGTTTCTTCTTCAGGTATAACCGAAGTTAGAGCTTTGGGGAGAGCCAGAAATCCTGAATTAGAACTGCACTGTGTTTTGCTTAAATATAATTTTCAAGTTCTCTTTTTTAATCCTGACAGATTTACATCCAAAAGGTGGATACTATGAATATGCATAAAGAAAGTTAAATGAAAAGAAAGCAGCACAAATCATTTTAAAATGTTCCAAAGTTAGCAGATATGAACTTGCATTTTAATCTACCTGTCTTTTCACAGTTCAAAAGAAAATGTAAACAGCTGAAAACCAGAGAGGGAAAAGAGCACACCAGTTCTGAAAGGCAAAGACCAAGAAGTCCAGAAACCACCTGTAACAGTCATAGCCCCTAGACTCTAAAACTTAGGTTGTCACTTTCCATGAGCATGGCTTCCTACCATCAATTACAGCTCTATTTAAAAATTAATGTTTTGTACACACTGTTCATTCTACATTACCATTTCTGCTATGGCTCTTAGTGCATCAATGTCACCCAGTTTAGCTGCAGCACAAGCCAAAGGTGGAATTAATGCATCTCGTACGGCTTCTAACTCCTGAGAAACAAATAAAATTCAACATTTAATATCAGCCTCGCCCCTAATATGATTGACACCCAAGTCATAAAAACACTGCCCTTGCTTTCATGTAAAGTTTCCAAATTAGTCATTTGGATATTTAGAAATGGTAGCATTTAGTTCTTGGAAGGAAAGAAGTCTCATGTTTATTTTACATTTTGTCGGTCTCACATCCATAAGATTTATATTCCTCCCTGGCAACACTACAAGTACCTGATATCTTTATAAACCATTTAAGGTGCACACACTAATTGCCATCTCTGTACTGCCATAGCTACACACCAGCACAGTAAGAGAAACAGCACTGGTGGGAGTTGGAAAAGACCATATAGCCCATTATCCTCAAGACTAGATCAATTTTATTAATGTGATTCCTCAGATATTTGTGTAACCTGTACTTTCAAACCTACACTGACAAGCCTCCTAGGCCCCCTGAATATTCTCCCATTTCTCATGCTTACTAATAAAGAACCTAAGAATACATTCATTATTCATTAGTTAATAAAAATCCCATCTTCCTTGAACCAAATTGAAGAGAAAAATGAGTATCTGTACAACCAGTACTGTATTATCTAATTTATATTTATATTGTATTTTCTAATTGGGAGGAATTAATACTAAACACCACAAGTTACACTTGTGTAGTGCTTCCTTAGTATCAGCCTTCTATGACTGCATGTACAATTAAGCTGTTTTACCCATTATTATTTGGATTGCTCCAAACTGTCAATACATTTGATCACAAAAATATAAAGCACTTCTTCATATCATTGATACCCTGAATTACAGCATCTGTCTGAGGCTTGTTATTGCAACCAGCCAGCCATGAAAATAAACCCAAGATGGGGCTACAAAGAGGGGGAAAAAAAGTTAATATGTTTTTAATTAAAAACATTTTAGTTATATGATTGTCATTGTGTCCTTTCTCCCTAACTCCATATTCCAATTTTCTTTCAATTTTGCTGCTCATCTTTAATCTAGGCTCATTTAACTTAGTTTACAGCTTTACATGATATTAATTTTAAATATTTAAGTATATACCTCCTTGCTGCTGATACTTAGAGATCTGGCAATCACTTGAATAAACTTGCTATCTCTCAAAGAGATCTTGGCTCCTGTGGGTACAACAGTCATTTCTCCTCTTAGATTCTCACTCAGCATCTGAAAAGCAAGCAATCAAACCCTTTGTTAGCAGAGGAAAAATATGGTGGTAGTCTAATAAAAAACCCTTAGAATCAAGTTAGAAAATTGTTTGGAGGAATTATGGAAACTAATTGAATGCAGACAAAAGATTAAAGAAATAGTTACTGTCCCATGCTGCACGTTTTAAAAGACAAAGGAGGGAAAGAGACAGGCAAACAAAACTTTCTTCCAAAGCAAAGAAAACCAAAATAAGCACATAACAAAACACCCCAATTTTTAGAAAATGCAGACAAAAGTTCCCTAGTGGGGTAAGCTGCAGCCTGCTTAAAAACACAAAGATAATGAGTAATGAGCAGAGTGAGGCTTAAGACTAGAATATTCTGAAATGCTGCCTTTTGCCAGCATTCACAAACCTCAGGACTCCTACACAGACTGTGTACATAGACCTCAAAACAAAGCCCAGTGCTGCCTGTAGACAGTCATGTATTTCCATGGGTTTTCAAACAGCTCCATAAGCCCTGATTTTGTTAAAATTTGGACATAGATCCAGCTCTGAGTGCAGAAAATCTACAGTAGTACCAGTCATTCAGTACCCAAACAGGCATGTAACAGTTTGCAGGATGGGTGCCTCCAATATAACTGGGAAAACAACCCAAACCAAAATGTAAAAAGGTCAGCCAATTCATGTGTACAAAGTACTTGAATAGGGCAATAAAGAAATGAAAATACTCTAAAAGGCAGATTCTGGGGAACTTGGAGAACACCAACAGAAGCCAGTCATCAAGAAAAAGCAACTAGTTTCCTCAATTCTGACAATTTTACATATTGGCACTCTTTCATGAAAGGTTGCTGATGCAGCTATAAAGCACATAGTTATTTCAATTAGAATTTTAAAAAGCAGGATTGTGAAAGTTTGCAAGAAACAGATGTGATGTTGGCAGGAGGAATGCCCCAGGTTTACTTATGTCTAGGCATGCCCTTTATTAAAAAACACCCTCCAAGAGCTGACAGCACCATAGCTGTCTGCTGGAAGAGTCCCATATACATGTAACTCAGAGGATACCAACTGCTTTGGCACACTTTTAGAATTTGACACGTTGAGATCACTGCTTTACACAGGTAACCTTAGCAATTGGCACCTGTGCTAAATGCACCCAGTGCAAAGCCCTGCGTGCCTTACTCAGTCCTACCAGCTCCTCAGACATTTGGATGTGTCTGGGGGCACATTCCTTGCTCTTCATGTTGAAAGAGAATCCTAAAATAACCACGCCAGCTTCAGGAGAGCTTCTGTCTCTTGGGAGACTATTGTTTGGTGATATGTTTAGCTGAAGATATTGCCACAGACAACATATTTCCAGGCTTTCTTCTTCTCCTGGTCTCTATAACTCATTCCTGCCCAGGCAATGCAGCATGCTGTTCCCTTAGTTTTGCCAGCACAATTGTTTGTGGCTCTGTACAATGAGTCAAATGAGGAAACCAATCCTGCATAACTCAAAGAAATTGCAAAAGTTATTTTGTTTTTCAAACCATATAAAGGAGGTTCAGCACATCACCACACAAAAACTGTGTAGCACACTCCAAAGGGCAGCACATGAAAATGCAGAATTATCTTGTGACATGGTACCTAAAACACCTTATCATCAAACCCTCACCTGAGTAAGCCAGCTATCTCATCTCAGCAAACTGGATCTCAAATTAAGTTTTAACTCACACACCCAGGCAAGAAGCCAGCTGGGAAGGTTTCTCCTGTCCCAGGTCAAATAATCCTCTGTGCAAGAAGATTAAAGTCTGCATTAAAAAAACAAAAAAGCTAGTGCATGTAGCTTCCACGGTCAGTGAGTGTGCCAAAGGGGTATCAGTGATGAGCTGGGGTTTCTGAAGTGCAAATGCACAAACACATCCAATACCCCTAACCCTCACAGCACTGTGCTGCCTGCCAGGCGTGTCCTTGCACAGAGCATGTTCTGGGGATTCCCACCGAAGACACACACAGCTCCTCCTCCTCCTCCTCCCATTCCTCAGAGCCAGGGCTTTAGCAAACATCTGCAAGCTCAGAGGCTGAAACTGTGTCTAAGCACAGTAAGTGGGACTTCCAGCCACCACACTTAGGATCACAGGTATCCAAATATGTTTGTCTCAAGAGCTGCTACTGGTTGGAAGATGGTGGAG
The DNA here is from genome assembly GCA_013397055.1 of Pachycephala philippinensis. Taxonomy (NCBI): domain Eukaryota; kingdom Metazoa; phylum Chordata; class Aves; order Passeriformes; genus Pachycephala; species Pachycephala philippinensis. The sequence continues at coordinate 178,502 of VWZT01012012.1, forward strand.
CATGAAATAATGATTAGGTTTGTTACGGTTTTAGTAAAACCAAAGCACCATCATGAGAGACACATGTGCCTGCAGTGTTAAGTCTGGAGAGTGACTCATCATGATGTCATCTCCCAAAGTGTCAGCATTAAGATTTCGCTACATACAAGCACAGAAATTCATGCATTCCCGCAGACTGCTGCTCCCTTATCTAATTCATAGCTGTGTGTTCCTTGCGTAAAAGGAACATGATAAACAGCTATGTAACTTGCAGGAAAAAAGGCCTTGATTAAGCAACCAACGAACAGTAAGAACATTGTTAAAGGGGCTCTGATTTTAAAAGCAGTTACAACTGGTTCTAGAATAATCCTCTACTTTTTATGTATTATAAAGTGCATGTCCTCTTAGAGAAATAGAATCTAATACTCTTATGAGTAACGCCATAAAGGAAGAGGCTGTAGGCAGTATTTATTTTCAGAATAAGCTTTGTGTGAATGAGTCTGGGATGAAATCTTCACCACACTAAGATCAGTGACAAGATCTTTGCTGACTTCAGTAGGGTTGGGATTCTGTCTCCCATAAGAATTTCCACACAGAGCTTTCAGCACAGAAGTGTCCAAGCTAGACTACTACCATTTAAACATGGCATTTTTATGGCTCAGTAATGGTCTTCACCTGACTTATGCAGAGAATTCTTTTCTCTCCCAATCTTCATACATTTGTTTGCTTAACAGAACTTTCCATAAGAAAAAAAAACCACGGGCTTTTCACATTATGGCTCTGGAACCATTTGCTTTTAAATGCAAGAGAGAAGCTCAAGGCATGAAGCTAAGCAGAAGTCAGCACAGTAGATGAGAAACCTAAAAGTCTTTCAAGGTCACACTGAAATATTTACCTGCCTCTTTTCCTCCCAGCTAAGGTCTCTCTTGCTGAGCGTGTATGACAGTTTAGTTAGGGCTGCCTCTGGTGTCATATCACCTCCAGGAATTACTCCAGCATCAGCAAGAGTCTGAATAAAAAAGGAATAATGATTCTAATTAGCATAGCATTCAGAAATACCTGCACATACAGAGAAGGTGTTTGAAAGATGAGTAGCTACACAGAATGCAGTGTGCAGCCGAGCCTCCACTCTCTTGCTCCTCCTACTGCCACTGTAATTTTTGTACTTTCAGTTATCAAATACCAAGCAAATACTAGAGCAATCTGAATAAAGATGACTTTTACTTTAAATTCCTTTTCATGCAGTAACACTGAAGAATTCCACCAAATGCTTGCCACGGTCGCTTACTATGCTAAAAGGGAAAGGTTACAGGTCCATATCAGCTATCTGCAGAGTTGTCAGATTCCCTTTATTGAAAAGCTGCAGTTACTCTGTTTTAACCCAGTGGCATTTTGAACACTGCCAAGTAGGCTGTTCTCACACAGACATATTTACCATTCTTTTATGGGGCATTGCTTTGGACAAATTCCAGCACTACAGCATGCTCACAGCAGGAGTGCTTTCAGATCCTTTCAGGCTGCGCTAGCAGTGTATTATTTAGAAGATACAACTAAAATATGTAATTTACACAGTTCTGACAAGAACAACTGAAAAAGATGACCTTTTTAACTTATCTTTATGGTAGTTAAAAAAAATAAACTGCCTGAACAAAAGCAGAAAGAAGAAGCATCTTTTCTATGATCAGCAAACCTTGTAAGTGTACAAGGCAGCAAAGATAAAGGAGATTTCAGATCTCTTGTCACTAAACTGTACCTGGGCAAATCACAGATCGCTTTCTTTGCCATAATGTCATACCTCACAGTTACGCAGCTTGAACTAGGTTCTTTGCACTGCATTTTACTTTTAAATACCTTGTATACAAACTTCAGCTTCAAAACTTATTGTGGCTTAACTAATATTTTCAGCAAGATACAGAGCCTTAATTAGCTCGTTACCAACCTCCGAGAGACCCAGAGTAACATTTTTTAAAGTCCCATGGGAATACATGCACAGAGAAGGTGAGAAATAGTTTCTGTACTGCAGAGCTAACCAAAGAACAGTTAGGGCTTTTTCAGTGGGTTTGTGAAAGAGGAGGAGGAAGGGATTTCCCAGCTTCCTTCCTATACCTAAAGTCCCCTCAATTATAAGTTTCTACTGTGTAGATGGATCAGAGGCCAGACATTCAGTTAACTAAAACAAACACTTCAAGGGAAGCCAGGGACTCAGCTGACCTACCTGACTAGCTCGAATGAGTAAAAACTGGCCCAGCCATGTGCAAAGACCTTTGAAATAGTTCATTTAAGGAAAAATCAAAGTAGAATTAACATTACAGCAACTTTGCAGCATTCACTCATGATACTTCCTCCACTGAGCAGTTCCTCATGAAAAGGAGAAGGCAGTGAAAGAACAAGCATGAGGTAATTTCGTAGGAGTTGGCTTGGTCACTGTTCTCCTCAAAAGATGCCAAGAACACAGCCTCCAACAACTGATGCTGAAGCAACATAGTACAAACCCCATATAAAAAAAATGGAAGCCAGAAGGGAACACATTTCCACATAGCCTTAAAGTGGTTCAGTAAGACCTGAGCAGAATCTTTCAATTCAGCATATCAACAGCCTGGATCAGACTGCAAAAATCCATTTTAGGTGTCTACTTGGAGAATCTTTTAACCAGAGCATAAAAAAGAGGTTTTTTTGTTCTTTCCACACATTTTAGCAGTTCATTTCAAGCAGAGAATCACATAAAACCTAGGCTTCATTTTCATGTTGTTTTTCAAATATAAATTTGGCGTCTTTTGTTGACTTAACTGCTTCCTTCCTTCCGAGTGAGCTGTTCTATATAATCCACATATTCCTACAGTATTTGCTACAGAGCATGGGATCTTTGCAGAAGTCACTAATTCTCAAAACATCTCCATTAAGTTACGCAAAAGTTTTACCAACATCCAAATAATTGCCCATATCAGAAAATACCAAGTTTGGATATTAAGGAGGTATAAAGAAAATCTTACAACCTCCTTTTCTTTCTCCTTAAAACAGACTTTGTGCAAATATTATCTAAAGCTGTGTCAAAACCAAAGCTAAAAGAGGCAGGTTTCAGCACCAGACTGGGGTATTTAGGTTTGCCATGAAGTCAAAGAAGAGGCTGGCTCTGCCAGACGGGTGGTTGCTCCCAACAAAACCAGGTGTCCAAGGCAGAGGGATGAGTCACCCTCTGGTAGTGCTTCTTGGGTATTTAATGGCTGGTCCTTTTCTAAAGGCCAGTTAAACCAGCTTCCCTCACACTAATACATGAAGCACATATTCTTATATGGCTTTGTGCTCTTATTAGTCCCAGTGATGTCGTGTTTTGGTCCACAACTGAGAAACACACCGTAAAATGCCCTGAATATTAACAGTATGTACACAAAACCTGCTTTAAGCCAACCCTCATGGGTTAAACTAAACTGATTTCCATTCTTCAATACAGACAATTCCTTAGATACTGTTCTCCAGTCTCGCCCTGAATTCAGTTGTACTTCCAGTCAAATAAAGAACTGGGATTTGGAATATTGCTTGCATCTACAGGCTTTCTTCATACTCCTACATTGTAGCTAAGCAACTGTTATCCTATCAAATACTACTTTATTTGATCATCTGACCCCTAAGCTAGCTTTTAGCTCAGTGGAATCCCTCTGAGAGAGATACTATGGATCTAATGCAAAGTATCCTGGAGTGCTGCACATGACAGGAGTGAGCAATCACTAATTTGGGATTTGAGCTGACTGTTTTGACCATTGAGACCAGGAGTAACAGGATCTTGTTTGCAGATATGTGTTCAAGTGCTTCCAGCTTAAGATTTTTCAGATGTAGCTATTTTATGAGCAACAACTTTACAGTTAATAAACCTGGTTTTACACACTGGTACTATGGGAAGTTTACAATCAAGTTGTATCAGTGGGATGGTTCTTTTACACAGCAGTGGAGAATGAAGTGGTTGCACACCCCTCACCTGCCCTGTTGCATAGACAGTTTTAACAGCCCCACGTAAGCACTGGGTGCAGTTCAGAATCACCACTTTGCGTTCAGCTGCTCTCCTCAGTTCTTCCAGCAAATCTTCTCTCTTGTCTGGGGCATTGCCACTTCCATAAGTTTCGAGTACTATGCCCTCAATTGGAGGCTGAAGAAACGCTTTTACCTGTTTAAAAACAAGACAGGGAAGAGAGACAAAAGGTATGTTTAAGGCATCCTTAAAATTTTCACATATGGCACAACGTTTTTAAAAATGGTCTATTCCTGCTATAGTTTTACAGGCTCTCATGCCTTACAGTCTTCTCACACCCTTCTGTGCTTCCCTTTTGCAATAACTGAGACTGTAGAATAAGCTTTAAAAAATGAGACTTTCCCTCTCTGGCTTCCTTCAAAATTTCTAGAGGGCTGGATTTTAAAATAAACTTTTTTGTACAGTCGTTACCTGATGTGAAAAAGGATGCTATTGTTCAAGTGCCATTAACAGGCTGTACTGTTGCACCACTGCTTGGTGCAACAAAAAGGTACATTTACACTTATGAAATAAATGCTGAATTATTAACTGAGATTAGAACTCCACACCCCTGCCCAGATTTTTTTGCTTTAGCAAAGAGTTTTGCCAACCAATGTCTGCCCAAGAGACAGAGTGTTTCACCTTTCAGGAAAGAACATTCTAACGAAGCATGAAGTTTTTTAACCCAAAACCAAACTGATTTAACTCGGAGGCACTAATATATTCTGGGCCAGTTGATATTGAAGTAGATATTGTGCCTTACTGTAAGAGAATGCCTAGCAAAGTTCTCTTCCTAGAAAAATGTATTTTCAACAACCTAGACGTTTCCTTGCTGATCACATATGCTAAATGCAATAGACTGTAAACCCCCATGAGGCTAACTATGCAGTTGGAGTTTTATTGCAAATATACCACCCCTCTGTCTTTCCATCTGTTCATATTCACCTAAAAAGAATGGTGATATAATTGGGGAGTGCTGCTTAAACTACTGGATTCAATTTAAGACAGCAAGAGCCACAAAAGACCTGTCAATTTAATGGAACTAATTTTAGACAAAAATTTAAAGACTAATTTACCTAAAATCACAGTCTGCAAAATAATTTCTAAAGGCAAAAAAACCCCACTTCTCATTTTCAGCAGCAAAATCCCACTTTTCATTTTCAGCTCTGTATGAATGCTGAGGGTCATGTTAGCCATCAGTGTGAGACAAAATGAACCTTAAGAAAGAAGCATGAGTTGTCGAAATAATCACATTCCACCCACCATAATGTCTATTTTTTGACAAGATATCTATTAATATACCTCAATATGCAGCAGGAGAATATTTCCCTAGTCACTGCAGCTTGCACCTGTCTAGAAAACCACACTTGACCTATTTATAAACCCTGATAAGAAATTAATTGTAAGTTACAGAGCCCAGGCAGTTCATACAAAAGATATTTGAAAAGCTTTTATCAATCGTTTATGGAATATGAAAATAATCGTTGAATGCCCTGATATTTTAAAAAATGCTTATCAGAAAAAGACAGATCCTTTCCCTTCCCTCCAAAACCCCAAGCACTGCTCCAAACACTGCAGTATTTCCTACAAGTATTTGAGCATCACTTCACCCATTTCCAAAATGAAGTGGTGACACTTACAGCAGCAGCAGTGATTCCTGGGAAGATCCGCAGAAGTCCAACATTCCTGTTCATATTGGTGTGAACTCGAAATTTCTTTTTGGTATTGGCTCTCCAAACCGTTTCCCAGTTTACTATTAAGAGAAACAGCCTTTTTAATTTAATATTAAGACATACTATTAAGTACACTTGTAGTACTTCATGCTTACAACTCACTTAGGCAGGGCATTCATGAAAGACAATGTACTTTTTAAAGAGGAAATGAAGGCCCATTTAAGACAGAAGAATTAGCAGCTGGTCTGGCACAGGTGAGATATTTACTTGTCATACACTGACCTGAACTTCACTGTTATGTAGCTGGCCTGATACAAGCCTGGATTCATGTTTTAGGAAAACAGACCTTGATCTTCTGAGACATAAGAGATGACAAATGCAGTTACTGTTGCTGCTAATCACCTCTAGAGTTTATTAGGTAGTTATTAACGATTAAATAAAATAGCAAGGATTCAATTAACTCCGATTATACATTTAGAGCCAGAAGCCAGCTGTTTAATTAATAGTTTGTTTGTGTTGCATTATTAGAAGCCAAGTCATGCATTATTGATTTCAAAATTTTACTACTTCACTGTAGGAGTGCAGCATTGGTAGCATTGATGGCTCCTACAAGGCAGTGGAAGAGGTTTAACAAACAGCAGCCAACAGCTCAGAGCATTGTGCCTCCATGAAAATAGACCACGCTGTAAAGCTTCCCCTTCATGAGTTAAGCTTTTGAGATTTTGGAGAAACTCCCAAGCAGCAAGACAGATAAAAGATCTGCGTGCATAATACTGACTTGCTCTCAGCCATGCAGAGAGTTACTCACACCAATTACTGTTGCAATTTCTTGCAATCAGCAGACAGCCACTTACCAAAAAAAAAAAAAAACCAACCCAGTAAATTTAAAAGCCTCCATTGAAGCCTGCTCTATTGCCACATTACCAGAGATACCAAAAAACTACACAATCCATTAAGCTGGGACAGAAAATAGCTGTCTCCTGTAAGACTCTATGAACTTTCCTTCCCTGTCAGCAACTAGAGCCTCTGTTCTTTCTAAAAAATGCCATTTGCCATGCCATTAAACAGGTCACAAGCAGTGGGCTTGGCATTTTTTTGTCCAACTAGTCATACTTCAGCACGTGGATTCCTAATGCCCAGGGATTGGGGATATAGACCATTTCTGCAGCTTCCTCCTTTCTGAGAAGCTGTCCAGCATGATTCTGAAACCACCTGGCTGGACTTAGTAGTTATCCAAGTAGCTCTCAAAGGCCTCCAGGAGCTTTCCAGAGCCATTTAGAGACCTGCAGGAGGAACTCAGGTAATTGCAAAGCTTGTGCATTTGTTCTGCATGAGGTTCACGGAGCTGGCTAACCACATTCAATATGAGTACTGTGCTTTAAGAAGCAGCAGTGTTTAGCAATAAATCCATTCCTCTCAGACTTCTGAAAAACAGGTTAACTCTTTAAAAGCAGCCTCCTCTATAAGAAGGGATGGCAATAAAATTGTATCACAGCTTGCTTTTCTTGTATCCTCCATAAGGCAGGAGTCCCTGCCAAAACTTCACAAATGCATTCTACTACGTTTGGCAACTGTGAGCATCCCTGATGCCTGTAACCAGCTTGAAGAATGAACTGAGGAAACCTGCCTTGGCATGGAGCACTAAGACACTGCCAAAAGCAGAAGACCAAGGAAAGAGATCAGAGGACAGGTTCAGAAGTCAGACCTACACCAGGCCTATACCTGTACTCTTGGAGTACGCTCTACCAAATAACATCTCCAAGATAAATTTAATGCATGCAGACATAGTATAGTGATGTAATTCCAAGTTATATTAAAAAGAAGATAAAGATTGCCCTGCCCCTGAGTTAACATTCGCTTGGTCATGAACCTCGTCAGCCTACATAACGTGTTTGGTGCTGCAGACTCCACAGATGTCAGTTTTCCATTTGCCAAACAAGTCTAAAAGGCAGAACAAAAGGAAAATGTGATGCAAGAGCCAAAGACAAACAAATACACATAAAAGCCCGACTTCATCTCAGATTTACTCAGAACTGTTGGAAATGAGGCAGGACACCACGCAAAGGGAAAAAAAAAATTAGAACACACCCTTTGCATCTTCCATCTCAAAGTTTACATCCCCAAAAAGGAACAATATTTATCTCACATAGATTAAGTTCAAGCATCTTCATTGTACCAAATGAACCAGCTGTCTTACTGTGTCATACCACAGAGCAATCTTCTTTTTTTGTTAAGTTAAAAAACCCCAAGAACATAAGAATCACTAAGTGTTCTTAAGAAAGAAACTCATATACAAGCAAGTAAAGTACAAAAAGCTGCATCTATTGGTGTTCACAACACTTTCTTATCTTATGGATAAGAGTGAATAATTAGGGATACTCAGTTTTGGCACAGCACAGAATCTGACTTGGGTGGCCTGTGCTTGTGAAGAGTTTAACTGATATAGCACAATGCACCATGTAAACGTGGAAGCAAAAGTGAGGAACAAACAGAAGTTAGCTACTGGTGTGGCACAGCAGAAAGAATGTTTCTAAAGCAGTGTACATAAAATAAAGAAGTAATGGCTATTTACATACTATACTCATAATGGCTTGGGATAGATTGCTCTATTCAAGGAGACTGCAGTCAAGATATTGAGGCCTTTTGTTTACTCTTTCAAACCAAACCATCACATAAACAACAGTCTGATATTTCCAATCTCCCCCTCCATACCAAACACTATAGTCTCTAAAATCACTGCCAAAAAATTACATCTTTATCTTATGCAGCTTTATTCACACACATACACAAAATATGGTGATTGGGTTAGGGCAAAAAAAAAAATCAACCTGACTTAAAATAAAAGTAACTCTACACAGATCAGAAAGCAGCAAACCCCCCTCCCCAATGTTAAACAGAGCCTACGCCACAGTGCAGGTTTCAGCTTATAACAGGAGAGCAGCCACGGAGAGTGACACCTCCCTTAGGAGTGGTGACTGAACTCCAAGTTATGAAATCAAACAAGAAATACAGCTTTTCTTGATTGCAGAGCTCCATACAAACAGCAGTGCCCTCTTCTCATCCTCCTCTGCAGGGCTACAGGCAAGCCCTACCATTATATAAGCTGCCCCAGCGTTCACTGCAATTCGGCAGCCGCCGAGGGGTGGGGAGCACAGGCCAACCTATGGCTGCAAACTCCTGCAGGAGGAAAACGAGCACAGACCCCTGTTTTTTGGCAGTTTGTTATAAAACAATCAACACACATCTTTGGGAATGAATATTTAAATTGACTAGTGTCATTGCAACAACCAAGGTGCCTACATAGAAGGGAGCGGGGACGGGGATCAAAAGCACTCTGGTAAGAGAGCTGGCATTTGCCTTCATACATAAATGACCTGGGCTGTCTATGTAAATAACCAACCAAGATGCAGACTTGGCCAGTGACTAATAGCTTCTCTCTAATGAGATTTGTGGGTAAACAAGCCCAAAAGGGCCTTCTAACTTTCTGCTGCTGTGCCACATCTGCACACACAGTCACACAGGCTCTGTCCCCTGCACAGGTTGTCTCTCATCATATGGTCCTGTACATGTGCACCACTCCTGGAAGTCACGTGCATGTGTGATGAAGAAAGTCCAGAAAGTTTCATGTGTGCTTCATTAGTACAATCAAGAATATAGAAAAGTAATCAATTACAAAATACACTGAGAATCTTTACAGGTTTCAAGAGAAATAGTCTTCCTTGTCTCGCCTGTTTTCAAAATATGGGAGAAAAAAGGTAAGGTCTTTTATTTGATAAGCTTTGAGATTTTAGAAATATTTTTTATTATTTCTATTCTGTCCATTTCATACAGAGATTTCTGATTCTGCTGCAGAAGTATTTCCCATCAACACTGGGTTTCTTACTCAGCTCAGGAGTGGGCTAGAATTTTTCATTTCTTACAGGAGTTTCTTGTGCTAAGTCCTAAGGAAGTTGACACACTTGCTCATCTAGAACTGGGTAAAACAACTCCTAGGCGTTGCTAACACAGCTACGGATCTGGCTGAGAACACAGCCAGTTATGGAATTAGAAATCCACTGGGAGCCTCATCTGAAAAGGGAAAAGGATAAAAAATGGGTATCATAAATGAAGAAGAGAGCTGGAAGGGTAAGGGAGGGAAGAGGACTAAGCTTCTCCCTCTCTAGCTCTGAAGTAGACTCTATATGCTCTGCTGAGCCATGAACAGCATGTCTTCCCATTCCTGTGCACCAACCCATGATCCCACCATGCTCCCCACTTCCTCCATCCTGCTACCTCTCCCCTTCTGCTTCCCTGGAATTTTCGTTCCCAGCTTTGTTGGAACCAGGGAGCCTGAGGAAGAGTTTCTGCACATGGCCTACTCCTCCTGGCATCCTCAGGCTGCTCTCCATAATGCTGAATCAGCCAGTCAGCCCTGTCTACAGGAGGATTAAGACATATTATATAAAGTCATTTGGAAAAAAAAAAAAAGAAAGAAAGTTAAAAGATGCTATATTTGTTCGTTTTGTTTTTAAAATCTTAAAAAATCTTCGTTTTGTTTTTAAAACTTAAAAAAGTGATTCCTTGTCTCCGTGAAAGCTTCATACAAGGACTGTACAAGCAAACTCAAGGGAGACAGCAATGTTTCAAACAATTACTTTGGACAAAATAAAGCAGCACTAGTAGATTGCCCTTACTATAAACTATGTTCTTTCAAAATGAAACAATCCTTCAATAGTGACACCGTCATCTTGGATAAATGATGCTACCCTAACTGGGTAATCAACTGAAGCAAATAAAAATAGGGCCTATCACACCATCAGTTTTTAAATCAGAAATCCCCACTGATCCCAATGAGGCATTTACTGAAAAGATAATGGGACCCAATATGGGCCAAGGGAAGTGCTTAATAACTTTCTAATTTTTCTGCTCTAGACAAGGAATCACAAAACAGTTCATTCAAATCCAAGAGAGGAATAGCATGCAATTTGCAGCTTGATTTCATTATTGATCGGTCGGTAAACAGAATTTATTCATACCCTGTTTGATGCAGTTCATAAAAACCCAAGAAAGAAGATTCTCCCCAATTTCCTGCAACAATCAAGTGACAGCATTTCTGCTGATTTCAGAGACATCCTATTTGATACAGCACAACAGTGGCAGACTCTCTACCTGAGACATGTCTTACAGACAACTACAGTATTTCACAGGCTTCCTCAGTTTGTATCTGGCTGCTACAAACACAGCACTTTGATCCTGAAACTTTGTTAAGTGACTCCTACTCATTAGGTGGAAGGGAGAAGTTTATTTTTCCAGATTGCAGAACGTCTTTCTCTGGAAGTAGAATCCATTCAGAATGGCACGTTGCATGGCACAGGGTGAGGTCTCCTACTGCCACCAATGGCATTTAGCAGAAGATTTCAGGAACAACCTCCTGCTCCCTTTTTTTTTTTGTAATAAAGGAGACTGTCACCAAGTCCTACTCCTTTTTAATACCTAGTCTATCCAAAAGCAGCTCACAGATTTTTTAAAACTGTCCTTTCGTATGTTTTCTGGCAGCTCCATTTGGCTAGATTCCAAATGTGTCTCTCTTCTCCCCTCTCCAAAGAAAGGGTGCCATTTATTCAAGAACAGTCATCTAATGACTTTGCAAGTGGGTACTGAAACCTTCAAGTAGTTTTTCCCCTCCTTAAGAAACAGACACGTAAAAATTATGGGAAGCCTGACTAAGTTTGGGGAAAAAAACTTCACATATATTAGGTCTGCTGTTGTCAGTGTGTCTGCAGTTCAGACAGGTCCTAAATATCCAGTAAAACATCTTACACAATGACATGCAACAGAGAATCTGTTGAAGCTGCAAGTACTCTGCAGTGACTTTTTTCCCTGATTTCAAAGCCCAGCATGGTCATTAATGAGATGAAACTCCTTGTTCTTTCAGTCCTAACTCCCTCATTTTATCTTTGGAGCAAGCTTTTTCCTGACACAGGGGCAACATTCCCTCTGGTTAGTCTGGATCTCTAGTCAAAGTCAGTCTAGCTCACATCTATATTCAATAGATAAATGCAGTTGAGTCACAAAGTCTCAGCCTTACTAGTATTTAAACAGACTCAGAGCAGATGAAGTGAAGTCAAGCTACAGGACTTTCAAAGATATTTGACTTTAAAAACGACATTTCAACTACATAAGCCCAGGTTCTTTTCAGCTACAGTTCTATTGCAGCATAAATTACACAGCTTAAGAGATGATGTTGCTTACTTGTAATATCAACCTCAGCATTTGCAAGTGGAGGCAGGTTAGGTGAGGAAAAGGCATTGAAACTCCCAGCATCCACCTTAGTCACCCTATTTCCCCTGTACAGTTTATTATAAAAATACAGGCACACCTGCAAGACAAGAAACAGGTCTATGAATAAGCCAGTAATTAAAAGATGCAGTAGATAAATACTGTAGTCCGTCCTTTATAAAGTGTTTTCTAAATCTTTGAAGCAACTCAGAGGCTAGTAGATGTTTACAAGTCTAACCCTTTCAAAAAGAGTTGGCACATCTGTCACACATTGGTTTAAGAATTTAAGAACGAAACAAGTTAAGAGCTAACTAGTTTCATAATCCTCTCATGAGGCTTAGTCTAGGAGACAGCAAATTTGCCTGAGTCCCCTTCAGACATGGAGGAAAGAAACAGTGTGGACTTTTTAATAAATTCCTCAGTTATGTATAAATTCAGAGTCCAAAACATAACGAAAGGCCTGGTGAAAATGAGGATAATTTCCAAAATAGTTACCACACATAAATAATTACATTACTTCTCAAGTTTATAAAAGTTTGTCAACTTGAAGGAAAAGAGATACCTCAAAGCTGTTATCAGTTACTAAGATCTTGGCCAGTCAGCTGTTGCTGTTGTTTTACAAGAACAGGCTTTGGGAGCATGGCAGAAGTAAAATGAGGTGTAACCTGACCCATTTTCTCTCTGAGTTTTGGGCTGCATAGCACAAACAGCAGGGTGCTGAGACTATGGAGGTACCTCCATGTCCATCAGGTGTGTCACTCTCAACACTTCAGTCCTTAGGAACAGAGCTGGAAGACACTCCTGGACACACACAGCTCTATAGCGACTGGAGAACTTCAAAGTAACATTCAGTTAAAAAACCAACTTACAGGTGTTTCAGATCCCACATATTTGCAAGAGAACCTCCAGTTTCAAGTCTGCTGCAGCATGTATTTCAGACTTCAGAGTCTTTCTAGGTTGTGTATGGGCAAATGGGATATGACCAATGTGAGAGCAGCATGTGCTTTGCCATGCAAGCACTGTTACCTCAGTGGAATCCATTCATCTTCCTGCTTAAGTGCAATTCCTTACTGCCTACTGGATATTTAGTGATTATTTAAGTTTGTGTCCTGGCTAGAGAGAGAAATGAAGCTTCTTAGATGGTCTTCTCAGGCAAACAGACCTCAGGAATCACGAATTGCCCAGCCATCAGCAGTGCCCCCAGAAGGTTGTCTCGGCCGTCGTTCTGCAGCTCATAAATGGGCACCTGAAGAGCAGAGACTGGAATTACACCCTGGCCCTTATGTAAAGCCTACACAGCAGAAAAAATGAGTCCAACTTATGCAATACAAATACATGAATAATTTATGTAACAATGATTTATGACAGAAAAAGTTTTCCTTCTTCACCCAAACTATTTTAGACTGCAGCAGATGGCAAGATTTCTCTCTCTGCTTAACATAATTTTATAATTTAAGTGTTTAAAAACTAATACAGAGATTTTTCTAATGTGATTAAGAATATTAACACTGGTTCAGGAAAAGTACAAAAACTAGCAAATAGGCATAGTTTAAAGTGACTGAGCTTAGGAGAAGTGATGATAGAGAGAAAAAGCAACACCCCCAGAACATACAGAACTGTCACTACGGGCTTCACAACAGCTCTCTTGCACCATCTTTCCTCATAGCATAGTAAAACTGAGCCAGCAGGCTATTACTGACAGAAAAGGGCAAGATCAAAAACATAAATTGTCTGCTGAATGATGATTTCCATGCCTTTTCAGACCGCCTCTTTTATTAACAGAGAGTGCTTCTTTCAGCAACTATTAAAAAAGAAATCACATGCTCCCTTGCTGGATCATATGTCAGATAGATCTCCAAGCAATAAAACCAAAAAGAAAGCAAAACCTTGACTGATGTATCACGACTAGACTGCTCCACGTCAAGACAGCAAGTGGGAGCCTACTCCTTCCTAGACTTTTGTATTTTGACTTCAAATAGACCACATGTGAAAGGGAAGTTATGAGACTGGGGAGAGGAATTTTACAATGTGATGTTTCATCTCTCCTTTGTGATTAGAGCTGTATTTTACACTCAAGCAAGCTATTCTAGTAAGACAACCCCTCCCCCTCAGACAATATGCAAAGGGCTGATCTCCAGCTAAGAGAACGAAAATTAATAAATATAGTCTTTCCATAGAGGAAAGGAAACAGACCATATTAGATGCTTTGTGGAACAGAAATGATCAAAAATGCATCTAATGCTTTAAGTTTATTTTTAAAATTATAAAGAATGCAATAATGAATAATGTAAGTTGAGATAACAACTGATGAAGCAAAAAATACTAAGCTTCAGGGCTTTTAAAGAAAAGAAGACAGCTGACAACCAGTGGCCACCTGAGGCTGGAAAAATGCTTCTCATATAAACCGATTAATATACAATGGCCAATGACAGGCTCTTATGTCTTTCTCTGAAGCATCTGGCCCCAGCCATAATGAACTCCTGGTCTGATTTGGTACAGAGTTGTGAAGTCATTAATGATAAAATTATGGGGCAGATCCTCAGCTGGTGAGCCTGACATTTCTCACTCATTTCTGTCAGCGCTGTGACCATTCACCCTGGCCAGGGGCCTGGCCTGCACTGCTAAGCTGTACAGTGATAATCAGGATACAGCCAAATACAATTCTGCATATAAAAAACAAAAATGAGGATCCCTGCTTTAGCTTCAAATTAATTCCATTACCTGAGATCCTGTCAGAACAATAGTTTTGCCCAGGTTCTCACACATGAAGGACAGGGCTGAAGCTGTGTAGGCCATGGTATCAGTACCGTGCAGGATCACAAAGCCATCGTACTTCTCATAGTGCTCCTGGAGGTGAAGAGAGTTTTCACACTGTTAAAGCAATGCCCTGGTACCAACAGGTGAGGTACACAGTGCATTACTTTCACTGATGCAGGCAACAGCACAATGCTTTATAGGGTATTGCACATACAATTCCTCCTAAAGTTATCCTGTTTCCAGTTTAAATACAATTAAGGGTTAATCGGACACTAAGCACTAGAGCCAGTAATTCTAATTATGGAACAGTCAAAGAGATTTTTCTGTGTATACATATTAATGCAGCATTTTTAAACCAGAAGACTGCTAATTAAGAAAAGCTTAGCAATGGCTTTAAACAGGAATGTTAACATATGCAAATTAGTCCTATAGTCTGATTTCTTGTTGCCGCTTTTACTTCAGGGATTACACCATTTACAGGAACAGATTAGGCAAACCAGGGCTATCATAATATAGGGGGGAAAACAGCCCGTTTAATCCATGTAGCAGACAGGCAAACTACCAGTGTCAGAGTGCCCTCTTCTGATGGAAAGCCATCTTTTCCATAGCAGAAACTGGGGAAGAGGCTTCTTGCTCATTAATGGACATTCACCTGCTGGTTTTTGAGAAGGCCCTTACACTATCAGGCACGCGCAATATCAAAATGAATTTTATAATAATTTTAATCTGCATACAATTCCACACAGGAGGTGGTTTTTTTTTTAATGCAAAGTCATGAATCACACTGCTCATCCTGTTAGAATAAAGTTATCTTCTGGCTTTTGGAAGAAGGAATTGGTTCAGCCACTTTAAGAATGATGGACATAGCAAACACTGCAGGGAGAGACACTGATGTCTCTGATGTTACTTGGAAACATGGAAAGGATTACATAGAACTCCAAGCAGATATATGAAGTGCCAGCATGGGGAGGAAAAAGGAGGTTTAAACAAGATTTCTTTTTAATTGCACTCCTTATGTTACACTAAGCACACACGCTTGGCACCTCCTGATAATAAGGTCACCTCCAAACTCATTTGTAGCTTTCTACTTGTCATTTTGCCATTTCTTCACTGATACTCATGTCTGTCTACCTGTTGCTACCGACTGGAAGCTTCAGGGGATTTCTGCTTATCTCTAACAACTGAGCCAACACAACATCTGCCAGTGTTGCAAGGTCTTCCTGCAGGCCAAATTACAATGTGATGCAAAAACCATGCTGGAGCCATTCACCAAGGCAACAACAAGGTAAGGAGGTTTCAAGGGCCAACATCACAGAAACAGCCAACTGTCCTCTCTAAATCAGTACACTCACAAGTATTTTCAGCCTTATGAACCTTATTAGATGCAAAAGAACATAGTTTGGTTTAAGCTTCATAATGTAAAAGATCAGGTTGCCAGTTAAGGAGATATCCCACAGAAACATCTTGGAATGTTTTAGTCTGGAAAATCATCAGCATGTTACAGCTGTGCCAGGCACGTGTCCAAGATGAACACAAAGTGGCAGTGTCTGTACACAACTTGGAGAGTTGAAAAGGTTTCTTTTTTTGCCTTCTCTGCACACTTCATTTGGATTACACAAACTGGACACACAGAGAACCTCCATTCTGTGTACAAGAAAAAACCACTTTTTTCTGTAATTAAAACTAATATGTCAATAAAGAAAAAGGGTAAATTCTCTCCTGTTCAGCACGGGATTGCTGCCTTCTCTTGGCCCTGCGCTTTGCCCAGCTGCACCCCTGCTCCATCCTAGAGACTTTCCATGTACACACCAGCTCCATCTCTTCTTTTCCTGGGCAAGATGCATTTAATAGGACAAGCAACCTCCCAAGTTTGATGCTTTCAGGATTAGAGAGCCTAAAGGTGACAGACTGTTACCTGAATCTTCAGTATCATTCTCTGTTATTATTGAACTGTTCATGCATTGCTACAGCGAGGTCGAACGAGGGAATTTACACTATAAAGCCCCCTATCACAGAGTGGAAGAGCAGTATCTTCCTAGCCCCACAGCTATTTATTTCTGTCAGCTGTGTATGAATTATTGGTGTGAAGCATTTGAAGTGTTTTGCAGTTCTGCTTTTTTCAAAAGCACACAGCTAAGTTCAGACAAGGGACAGGAGCACAGAAATGCTGATTTTTTCATTACAGAGAAGGATGTAATGAGTTTATCTATATATGCAGAAATATCTAGGGCTTTAAGCATTTTCCACTGTGGGAAACCTAACCCTAGTAGCAATTTTTTCTACTGGTTGCAAAGCCAAAGCTAGTCCAGTCCATGTGTGCCCAGAGAAAGAAAAGCATAAAGACATTTAATTATTTTCTATGTCAATAGCCAACTATTAAGCTACTTGAACACTCAAATGATGTGTAACTAAGCAACCTTCAGTTAAGTTACCCACAGCTAAGGATTTTATTAAACATTTTTGGACAGTGAATTCAAGTCAATGTTTTAGGCCACATCAACCTACATACCTTATTCAATCATAGCTGCAATTTTTCTATTTATTTTATTGTATGGAATTATGGCATGGCTTATCCTTGGAAGGAAAATATAACTTTAAGGAGTTTACAACATTTTCAAATAAAAAAAAATTCTGCAAACTTTGCAAGCACAGTACTTGTTACTTTGCAAGTAACTAATTAAAGTACTTTACATTTAAAGAAACAAATATATATCTACAGGGCTACTGAACTGTTTTATCTTGCTAAGCATACTAAATATACTGTTGGTTTTGTTTAAGTGAAAAATGAATTCTTATCCCACATCACTGTACCTCAAGTTTCTTTGCAATTTTAGCCCAGTCATCTGGTGTCATGTTGGAGGAATCAAGCAGTGGCGAGAGCTCAAGGATTGTGTAAAAAATTCTCTTGTTTTGCTTAGAGATACTACAAAGAAAGAGAATTGGAAAAAAAATTCTTAGCATTAATATCATCTCATCACTTCTGATTATTTCTTTAAATCAGTAGTTTTCACACTTTTCCTCCCCATCCCCAAAATCTAGGTGAAAAATATCTTAAATCAGGAAATTAAATTCCAAGTTTAGAAGTTCATGGCCGGATGTGGTTTAAAGCATAAATACCTTAATTTAATTTAATAATAAATACAACTTGGGAGGCAGACACAGGTGGTTTCCGGGCTGTGAGTGCACATTGCTGGGTCATGTCCAGCCTCTCATCCAGCAGCATCCCCAAGTCCTTCTGGGCAGGGCTGCTCCACATCTGTTCATCCCCAGCCTGGATGGATACCAGGGGTTGCCCTGACCCAGGTGCAGCACCAGCACTTGGTCTTGTTAAACCACGAGATTCACATGGGCCCACTTCTCCAGCTTGTCCAGGTCCCTCTGGCATCCCATCCTTCAGGGGTGTCAACTGCACCACTCAGCTTGGGGCCATCTGCAAATTTGCTGAGGCTGCCCTCGATCCCTCCATCCATGTCATTAAAGAAGATATTACATAACACTGGGCTCAGTACAGACCCCTGAGAGATACCACTTGTCACTGATGTCCATAATGACTCTGAGCTGTTGACCACCACCTTCTGGCTGTAACCATCCAATCAATTCCTCATCCCCTTAACAGCCCACCCATCAAATCCATCTCTCTCCAATTTAGAGAGAAGGATGTTATAGAGGACCACGCCAAAAGTTTTACAGAAGTCCAGGTAAAGCTGCGCTAGCTGAAATTGCCTTCCTGTCCTCCATGTGCCTTAGCAGAGCTTCTAGAAAGATCTGTTTCATGACCTTCCCATGCCCAGAGAGGAGGCTGACAGGTCAACGGGTCCCATGATCTTCCCTTCTATCCTTTTTAAAGTTGGGTACAATATTTCCCTTTTTTGAGTCACCTGAGACTTCCAATAAAATCTGCAGACCTGCTCCCCTCATGAAGCCTGTAAGACTGTTGCATACAGCAGAGAGAGCATTTAAACAATGTGTTTAAACTGACATAACTGTACCTAAGAAGTCAGGCTTCACACGAAAACTACCTTGCTGGATATCACATTTACACACGCTAAGAGTAACTTTGGAACTCAGCTGAAAATCTGTGACAAGGAAGCTCTCCTGAGAATGTGCTGTTTAAATAAAACATGACATCCTGATACCAGAAACCAGCCTTGTCTTCAGTTTCTGATGCCTCTCTCTAAAAAGAGATCACGTCATTCCTCTTATATTGACGTTACACACAGATACACAAAGTTCACAAAATTTTCTCCCCTCAGGAACTCACAACATTTCTCAACCACCTAGTTAAAATATCACTTGGCTAGCACAAAAGACAAGATGGCAAATTGCCATAACTAACCTCCAGAAACAGCACACAGCAGTGCCAGAAAAACAAGACAAGATTAGTTTTTAAACCTCAGGTTTTTTTATGTGAATGACTGTTTTAAGCTTTTCTGGTTTTCATGGAAAAGATGTGCCAGGAGAAGTATATTTAGGACTCATAGGGGTGTATTAGTGTAGTTTTGCTATGTTTCTAATCCCTTAAGTATTTAAAAGTTATTCAAGCACAGCATCATAATAGAGCTCCATTTTTCTTAGTGTAAGCATCATATTTAACACAAACTGTATATTCATATAAATACTACTGCACCAGAAGTCCATTCGTTTTTCCTTTACTCCTTTTCCTGATATCTGCTTTTTAAGTGGTTATTTTTTAAAGCTTCATATAGAGACCTCAATACAAAGTAGAAAAAAATTAATAAACCTTGTATTTTCTTTGAATATCCTGGTTTTCTCCTTAAAGATTACTGAATATCCATTTCTACTCTTATAGCACACCAGCTATGGTCCCATTTATTTTTGAACAACTGTGTAAAATCATCCTTTGTGCAAAGTTAGCACGTTTACAGGGGTACAGTCATTCATCACAGCTAAGGAATATTTCAAATTAGCATACTGCCCTCTAAATAAAACCTATAAGCTTATTAATCATTGCCCAACAGTTAAGAAGCAATGCAGATTAATTATAGGCCCATCACTTATTATCATAATGTTGCATAAATTTGGGAAAAACAATCAGCTTTTAGGGCTTTTAAAAACAGAAGGCCTGCAGAATTAAAGCATGAGGCCTATTCACAGATGCGTTAATTACATGCTACTTTTTCAGATATATGCTGAAGATAATTCCCATGGAGCTGTATACACAGTTTTCTTAGTTTCTGCAGAATGCTTGTATGTTTGCACTGCACCAAATTAATACACCAAAATAAAATAAAATAAAATAAAATAAAATAAAATAAAATAAAATAAAATAGAATAAAATAAAATAAAATAAAATAAAATAAAATAAAATAAAATAAAATAAAATAAAATAAAATAAAATCTATTAATAGACTTTCCAGAATGGTTACTTGTTGCCTAACTTAAAAGTCATTTCTCAGGCAATTCTAAGGCACTTCATTGCAAATATATCCAAACACATATTTTCTATCACATCAAACATGGTGGACTTTTGTCTTTTGAACTAACACAAGCGTTTTTGCTAATCTCATTACAGATTCTTCACGTCAAATGTCTAGAGATGAAATTACCCGAAAAATAACAAGATACTTCCCAACCCTTCCTCTCCGCAAGGAAGTTGTACTTACGGGAGCACCAATGTGTTCTCTGGGAATTCATGGGAGTTGTTCAGTTTTGTTTCCCGGGCATACGCCTCGTCGTGCAGCATCGGCATCATTTTCAAGCTGTTTACTAATTTATTGGCCTCAGGAGCAAGCCCTTAAAAACAAAGAATAAAGGAAGTAAATAAAGGAGCAGGGATGGAAAGGAAGCGAGTGGCACAGTAAGGAGGGAAGAAGTCAAGTTACACGGCAGTTTGCCCATCCTTCCAAATTAAATATAAACAGTCTATTGCCAGTTTAAAACCATGAAAATACTCATGCAGTTATTCTTTTCTTGACTTGATACAAATAAATCCTTTATTTAAGAGAAGTAATGTTTCAAATCTCCACATCAAACATTTATGCTTTTACCTATTTTCCATTGTTGCTTGTCTGCAAATACTGATCAGACGCAGGGACAGGAAGCCAATTTTTGCAACTGTAGCAGAAACCTACCATTCTCTTTCACATTTCCCATAGCTACTACTAGAACTTAGAGGCAGAAGACTTCAAAATCACTCAGCATCATTTTGTACTATCAAGTTATGATATATACTAGGTACTTTCCACTAGCAGGTTTAGGACTGAACATCTGAACTGACAAACGGTAAAAAGGTGCATAAACTGCTGAACAGAAAAAGTTGAAAGCGTGGATGCATCTCAAACTCTGCTCTCCCTCTCCCTGCCTGTGATGGGGTCTGTCTGTGGCAGGGACCCTAAAACAGCTGCTGTTTAAACTAGCCTAAGAACACATTTAGTGTTTGGTGGACCTGTAGGTATCCTGGTTGCAACCAGGTATTTCATAGGGAATCTGTGTGCCATTCTCTGTTAGCCAGAAAGGCACTGAATGTTTTGATGTTACAGTCCTCAGCATCCCAGGACTGAGCTCACCTGTGAACCTAAACTGCATATCATCTCCCAATACCCTGTTTCAGAAATGATAGTGAGAGTCCTGGCATCCAGAATCAGAAACCACCCTGTTTTTCTGAAGTCAGACTTGAGATAATTTTCTTTCAAGGAGCTTTCATCAGAGGTACTTCCTTCTGGACTTCAAGATTCTACTGTCAAATTCAGTTTAATAACAGTGTTTCATATCACCTGTTCACACAGCGAACAAACTATTAAACCTCATTATTCTACTTCTGTTAGTTCAAGTTATTTCTAATTTGACACCAGGGAATTCTCTCCTAC
Source organism: Pachycephala philippinensis (assembly GCA_013397055.1). Classification (NCBI taxonomy): domain Eukaryota; kingdom Metazoa; phylum Chordata; class Aves; order Passeriformes; genus Pachycephala; species Pachycephala philippinensis. The sequence goes on from VWZT01012012.1 coordinate 199,996, forward strand.
TTCTTAGTTCTGTTTATTTAAACATAATTCTCATCCAAGTTAGCATCTGTAATTATTTTTGGTTCACCTTCAAACAGCAAGTTTTATTTTAAATACTCAGAACACTGAGAATATTTTCAATAGTATTTCTATCTTTTTCCATTTACTTTCCAAGCTGAGGGAAAAATCCTTAAGAACTCCCTAATCTCCCTCCTGGCTTGCCTTAAATGAAGAAGGAGGCCTCTTCATAGCCAACTTTCTCACAGGACAGCAACAGCATTTTAGTGGATTTGTCTGGATTACTGCCAGAATACTTTGTTTTACAAAACATACTTAAAACACTTTCAAGCCTCGGATGTTTCATTCATTCAGCTATAATCCCTGCTTTTCCTATTAAGGATGTTCCTAGCTTAGTCACAAATGGCCACTTCTGCTGCACTTGGGCATTGAGTCATTTTGGCTCGGAAATGCAGCCCAGTTTCAAGTGTTTCCTGGGTGTTTTCTGATTATTCTTCTGTTTGTCCAGTGTTCATCTCGCTCTGAATATTGACAATTGATTAGACTGTTTATTTTTTGTGTTTGCCACAGGAACTGGAGAGCTGATGTACATTAATATTCTTTAATCCCTTCTCTATAAAAGGCAGTTCCTCATCTCTTAATCACAAATCTGTCAGGATTTTTCTGTAATTGCTTGCAGTGAATGTAAACCTTTTTTTTAAGGCATTCTGCAGATGTATCCAAGATGACCCACTTACAACCTACGCAGCCCCCCACGTGCATCCACGTCTAGCAGTGATTTCTGCTTTACAGCTTCCAGAAGCAAACACGGGGGAACTCAAGTGCAACGGCTTTAAGAACACTTCTACTTTATTATGCATGGAAAACAGCTTTTGTGAGCCAGACTTGTTGACCAAGTATTTGAAGCAACTTCACCCCTGCAGAGAAGAGGCAGGCTGTGTGACTTGTCCAAATAGCTCTCATCAACTTCTGTCCTTACCCTTGTTAGCTGGCCAGTCCTGGCATCACAGAGCGGGTGGACAAAGGCAGAACAGCAAACAGACACCCGTGACCGAGGAGAACAATCATAGTTCTGTCTCACCTACAGCCCAGGACTCTGCTTTTCACTCCGGTGCTACAGATAACACAGTTATAGCTACCTGCCAAACAAGATATCCTACAACCTGTGCTGCTGCAGAGAACAGGGAGCAAAAATACGAATTTCAGCAGTTACGGCACCTGGAGCTTTTAGAAATGAGATACATAGATTTCAAACAGAAAAAGGTTTGGACTACAGCAGCCAGTCCTTTGGCAATCTAGTATGTCTAAAAAAGACACATCAGTAACTAAGTTACCTAAGCAGACTATTCCAAGATAAGTAATCTTTCTAAGGGTATTTAGCTTAGTTCTACTTGGATTTGTTGGCTTTTTTTTCCTTTTTACAGGTAAAAGCTAGGAAAGAGACCTAGCCCACATGCCCAAGGAAAAGATCTTCCTGAAGGCACCAGCACAAACTCGATGGAAAGATCACTATCACAGTAACCTCACTCTGGAGTGCAGTAAGGTTCTCTTTCTGAAATGAGCTACTGATAAGCCAAAAGAAACTGATGTAGGAGGAAATAGGTAGGAGTAAGAAACTTTGAAAGTGCACTGAAGTGGCTTGACAGCAAAAACATGTATACTGAGAGAGTCTGCACCTGAATCTGGTTGTCATCCAACTCACACAAACTGAAATAGACTATTCATCCTCTGAAAATGACTCCTGCACAGGTGACATGTAGGTGTGCAGAAATTCCAACAGGTCCAAGACGTGCTGGAGTTGCCAGATGAGTTACTTCTGTTCACTGTGCTTGAAGTAAAACACTTGTAGTTCTAGGAAGGGTTGTAAACAGGCACTTTCCATCCACTGATTAATAAAAGAAATGAGCATCTATTGTATCTTCCCTTGAAGCATGCTGCCTTTCCCATGCCCTTTCACTAGCTTCTGTCTGAACTCTGAAGACTGCCAAATATTCTGAAAGAGGTACTCTGGCTGCTCTGCAGCTCGATGTGGGTATGAAAAGCAGGTCAAAACCCTCATCAGGATGCAGCAAGTCAGCATCATTGGATCATAACTGTTAGATTGTTTGCACATGCTTTAATGATTGACATGTGTTAAGCAAAAGAAAAAAAAAACACGCAAGATGAGAAGAGGTTATAAAGTTCATTCATAAAAGAACGAGACACGTGATTCATAATTTATTTGCTTAAAAGAGGCATTTAGAAAGATGAGGCAATAAAAGTAGGAAATTGGTTTAGTATAAACAATGCAAACTGAGGCAAGTCACCACATGTCATTGAAATATGGACTCCTTTTTTACAACTTTGACAGATTAAAAACAAAGATGACAGTCATAAAAAACAAAGAACACCTTATAGCATCTTTACTACAATAATAAGGATAAGTCAATCGCCATCTTCTGAGAAGAAAGGACAGGTATTTGAAAAAAATCAAGTCTAGGAAGCTCCAAGGTGAAGCCCCAAGTGTTTTAATCCTATGAATGAGAAGCAGAGATAGTATTTCCAGCAGGGGCAGGAAACCCTGTAGTAGGGATCACAAGTACCCATGCTTCTGAATCTAGACACAACCTGTGGAAGCCCTGGGATGCTCCACTGCCTTCCAAGTAAATGAGGGAAGAAACTAAATAGATATTTATCAAAACTGGACTGTTTCCCTCTCACTCCCACTCCTTATGTTACCCTGTTTCCCTTTAATGCGACGCTGGCAAGCACACAGCCCTACAGCAAGTCAGACCTGACTGAAATCCATTCTTTTCCCTGGACACATTAATGGGTTGATGTTTCTGGTATCCCTTTGGATCTGTGCCTGTTGAGTGATGATCAAGGGGTGCTTAGGTGCCACTCCAACCAGCTGCTGGACCAGGGGCCTGTGGAGGTGTCAGGTGAGTTTGGGCACCTTTCTGCTGACATTTAGGGGCACCTAAAAACACACAGCATGTACCTGTAGGTACCTAAGAAGCCTTCAGATAAAATGCAGGCATTATACTGACACATCTCAGTGTTCAGTTTTGGATGTGAACATTTTCCAGCTGCTGGGAGAGAGTTCGGTAGATCTAAGCCTCTTCCTCAATCTAAGTCTCCCCCTCCCTTGGTAAGGTAAGGAAGAACTCTTCAGTGATTTCATGAAGCAAGGCAAGAGCTGGTGGGAGAGCAGCAGAAGCCTGTCCCAAGGCAGGTGAACACTGACACTGCATCTGATCTCGCTCATCCCGACACCTGGCAGCTGCCACACTCACATCGGCTGCGCCTGCCAGGTCACCACTGGAAAATCCTTGTCACGGCCAACAGCTCCAGCGGCCCACGCTCTTCCCAGCAGGAGTGCCAGGCACACGCTCTCTGGGTGGCCAGTGACAGCGGCTCATTTGGGGCTAAAAACAGCCCGCATGACTAGTGCGACTACGTTGGTTTCATTTTCAGAGCGCGAGGTAGGGCAGAAAGGACTCGTGCTGCAGGAAACACGTTGTGCTCTGCCAAAAGCCGCTGCTGCTCGCTGTGACGCTCACAAGGATGCCCATCAGCTGAGCTACCGAGTGACCCAGCTGACGGGAGCCGGGGATTAGAGGGAGCCTCTGACACCAGCGATGCCGCACCGCAACCCGAGCCGGGTCCCCGCGGTCGCGCCGTGCCAGGGCAGCCCCGGCCCCACGGCCACGGCCCCGGCCAGCCCCGCTCCCCGCGGCCACCCCGGCACCCCCCGCCCCG
>VWZT01012012.1:203956-285963 GCA_013397055.1 Pachycephala philippinensis
GCCGCCTCCATCCCGCGCCGCAGGATCCGCTACCTCTCGGCCGCCCGGACAACGGGGAGCTCCAGGGGCGGGAGGGCGGTGGCGGGGCCGCCCCTTCCCGCTGCCCCGGGGGCGGGGAGAGCCGCCGTGCCCGCCCGCCCGAGCGCGGGGAGCGCCCGTGAGGGGCAGCGGGGCCGCGGCGGGGCAGCCCCGGCACCGCCCCCTGCACTTTGCTCCGCGGGGCAGCGCCGGCCCGGGGAGACGTCAAAGCCCTTCATGCTTGAAGGAGAAACCAAGAGCGGCGGCGTGTTCTGGGCCCGGGGAGGAGAGAGGGGACACAGGGCTCAGGGTCATCCCGGCGACAGCACCTGCTTCGCGCTCGTTTTCCTTCATGAGGAAGAAGGTGGAACTGCCCCTGCTTACCTGGCCTCAGAGGCGACTCCTGCCTAGCCAGCGTCTCCCAAAACAGGCAGCGTGGCATGGGCAGCACCCCTGCCCCTCCATGCCAGCTTCCTAATCTGCACCCTCGACTTCCATCTAGATTTTCTCGCAAGAAGGGAAAGCTTCAACCTCAGGCTGCACATCCAGCCCTGGGCCAAAGGAGGACGAGCCAGGTACCACAGTGCCTGATGCGTGTACAGCTGTAACACAGAACATGAGGGTTGTGCCAGAAAGGTCTCCTTGGGCAAAGATGAGGGCTGGGGTCTTTTGCAGCCTGCAAACCCACAACCTATTCAGACTGATCTCTTACTTAATCAGTCCTCTCCTGTAGTTTGGCAATATTATCATAGGATGATAGAATGAGTGGGGTGGAAGGGACCTTAAAGATCACGTATAGCTTCAATGCCTCTGCCCTGGGCAGAGATGACCATCAGATCAGGTTGCTCAGCTCACAAACTCCTTTATTTGAGCTCTTCCATCCCTTGAAGGACATTCACCCTCAAAGATTTGTATTTCATGGAAACCTGTGACCATGAAATCGTTCTTGGTATAGCCAGATTTAACATGGCATTGTGAAAGATAACTCCTGTTTCTCAACAGTCTTGCCAGAAGTGCTCGGGGTGAAACAAGCAGAGATGCACAGGTGTGTGTGGGATGATACCATCCCTATCCATGTAGCTGAGACCTCTGAAAAAGAAGTAAGAGAAAAGAGGAGGGGGAAGCTTACTACAGCAACCTCAGAAGCTCTGAATATTTGTCTGTTTTATCCTGGTGATCATCTCTGCTGTCATTTGCCTTACCTGCAAAAAGCTGGTTATCACCAGGAGCTGAATATCGTGATACTGAAATTGACCATAGGTGTAACTGAGCTCCAGTTCGTATTTCACCTGTCTGTTACCCACAAGGTGCCAGGTATTTCTCAGATCTTTCTCTGTCTCCCTGTAACAGTCATCCTAAGCTTTGAAACATACGAGGCCATCTTCAACTCAAATACTTCAAAATAGAAACATTACATTTCAGAACTAAACACAAATTTTGGGTTTCACATCTAGGTAGGAACAGCAGATACATCTGGGTTAGAGAGCAATTTTGCAGGTAAAGGAAGTGAGGAGGCATGATGAAAAAGGTGATGTTACAGGTATTTTACAGAAAAAGGTAGAAATGTGTACCTTATGTTGGTACTTCAAGAGATTCATGGTGGGAAGGGGGTCAGATTAAGCTGTCATATAAAACAAATTGTATTAAACTCTGTATTGTCAAGTTCAGCTACTGATTTTACTTCTAAGTATTGTGTTTGGAAAGTATATGGTAGTTTCTTTTGAGGATTGGGTAGGAGATCAAGTGTGAGGAGGCTGAAGTTGTTTTCAAGGACATCTGATAAATCTCTAGGTTTGTTGTAATGAGATTTGTTATTACTGGCCAACTATAAAGCAAAATCAGCAAAGCAACTGGCTAAAGCCCAATGAGCCAGTTACTGGGGACAGTGACTGCTGAGAAGCAGGATCTGCATGAGCTGAGAAGTAGCTGCTGTACAAATACCTTGAGGCTAAACATGTCACTTAAGTGCCTGATTTACTCAGTACGTCAAAGGAAGAACATGCTTCCTGTAGAAAAGTGGTAGGGTTTTTTTTGGCTCCCAGTCATATCAACTTAATTTGTACCATGCACTGCTCCTTCTAAATGAAATGTAACTCAGCTTCAAGGTAAAAATAGGGATTGTGAGATAGTCCAAGCAATTTCTTTTACTTCCAATTTCTACGACTTAGTACTCCAACAGAAATAAATTTTATGTTCTCCCCCAAGTTGTCAATCTTTCTCTTAGTGGCCCAAAACCTGGCACAGAATTCCAGATGTAGTCTCGCAAGTGCCAAATAGAGGGCAGTAATCTTTCCCCTGTGTCCGCTGGCTGTAATTGTCCTGCAAGTGCAGCCTAAGCCTTTGCTTTCATCGCTGCAAGGACCCTTTGCTGCCTCACACGACTTGTCTGTAGGACCCCCAAGCCCTTTTTGCACAGCTGCTACTTAAATTTTTTTATCTATACTGTAGGCTATCGAACAAAACCCAGCAGTGTCTGAAGGCAGAAACAAACTGTGTAGTAACTCCAGCTGCTGGAGTACACTGTGTGTATTGACACTTCCACAACAACATTTTCTAAATAAACAAACATTGTGTCTGCTGCAGGGAAGCACTTTTTTCAAAAGAATTGCATCTAATTCTTGTTACATATCAAAGAAACACATTCCACTTCCTTCATATATTTCTAGCACAGATCTCAAAGCGTCTTTAATCGTTGTACTCTTTTCCCTGTGCTATTCAGAGTAAAAAATATAATCAAGATTACATGAAAAGAATGTGAGGGAGAGTTTCAAACTCTACAGAAAGGTCATTTTAGGTTCTGCGGGACTCTCCGGAAAGAACAAAGCTGAAGTTCCATTTGAGCAGGATTTCTAGAGTTGGTCAGAAATTCAGCACTTTCTTTCACAGAATAATCAGCTTTTGAAAACGTTTGGGGGGGGCGGGGGGAAGATAAAGTTATTTTCCTTGTTCTATGCACCTTACAAGGTGCTTTTTTTTCTGGTTTACACTCAAAAATTATTTATGCAAACTCCCAAGATCTAATGTGTGTAAAAGATTTAATGCATCTTGTAAAAGGAAAAATAAACAAAACCACCCTACATTTTTTTTTAGAAGTTAGCTAGATTGCATTCCTCGGTGGGGTAGCACCACATCTGCCTTTGGCCTAAGCTGTTGCTCCATACTTGACTAGCTTTAAATGTCCTTTACAAAATGTAATGAGTTCTATCATCTTAGTCTTGACATTTCAGCTTTCCCACCTGTGACACACGTTATCAATTAAGGAAAAACAGCAACAGCACACCAGCTAAGACCTCAGCAGTCAGAATAGGTCAGGACAAGGATAATATGAAGATAAATCTTTCTACTTTGTCAGCTTCGAAACGGTAACTAAAAGTAATTAATATGTCTTGGCTGCTTACAGGCTTAGATAAATTAAATGGGTGGTGTCAGTCAAACATTATCAAAGAGACGTGGTTACTCTTCACAACACTTAAAAGTATGATTTCATAGGTATTGATGGACAGATTAGGAAATAATTGCTGTGATGGCAGAAACTCCTTCCAACTACTGAGTGCCACTGTATTCCTTCTAACGTATGGGATGCTATTAGATACAGAACATTAAATAACCACTTTTTGCTATTGAATGCCACTTTGCTTTTCAGCCATGTCCAGAAAATCTCTTTTAAGACATCCCTTATTTCTTGTGAATTCTATTGATGGCTTCTCTGGAAATTGTACCACTTTATTCTCTGCCCTCCACACTTCTGTTTGAGCAATGAGTCCCTCATAGATATCCCAGGCGGAATGTAGAAATACTGTCAGAATATGCAGGTATGTTGTTATGAAAGGCAAGGCGCACCTAAAGCTAAATTTATAGAGGTATATGAAGGTTCAACAAGAAAGGTTTCTAAGGTCAATAAGCAGCCAAAAGGTGACTAGGGAAAAGGTGGGCCCACTGGTGAGTGGCAGGGCACTTGGTGACAAAGGACATGGGAAAGCTGACAATGCCATCTTTTTCTCAGTCTTCACTGGTTGTATTTGCCTTTAGGAATCCCAGGCAGCTGAGGCCATTGTAAGATGCAGGGCAAGGAAGACTTCCTGTCACTGGAGAAGGATCAGTTTAGAGAATATTTAAATAAAGCAGACCCTGACAAGTCCCTGGAACCTGATGAGCTGCACTCACAAGAGCTGAGGGAACTGGTTGATGCCATTTGAGGACACTTGATGACCTTCGAAAGGTCATGGCAATCAGGGGAAGGTTCTTGAGGAGTGGAAGAAAGCAAATGTCACTTCTAACTTCAAGAATGGCGAGAAGGAAGAGGAGATGGGAAACTAGAGGCTGGTCAGTCTCACCTCAATCCCTGGAAAAGTGGTGGAGCAGATAGATCTGGAAGCTACTTCCAGACACATGAAGGTCAAACAGGCAGTTAGGAGTAGTCACCACAGATTTATCACACTTGATCAACCTGACAGCCTTCTCTGACTACGCAACTGGCTCAGTGGTGACGAGAGAGCAGTGTTAATATCTAATCAAGATATTAGGTCTTTGGACTGGAAAAATACCCAAGCAACATTCTACTTGAAATACTCAACTAAATGACTAATTTGTAATTTTTTTTTTTGGCAGTTACATGTCAATTAATACGCCTCAGTGGTAAGATTAATCTTCTTACTGAATTCAGTTATCTAGAAGACAGGCATCTAGTCTCAGCAAATTAGTTTAATAATTAGTGGTTAATAGTAATATAATAACAGAGTTTCCTGATAGGCGGGGTGCACATCCAGCATTCACAACAGTTGACCATGAGCTAAAAAAGTACGTAGGTTTTTGTTTGATTTTGGGGTTTTTTTTAGTTCTTCTGTGTTTGATCTGCTGACAGAGAATACCCAGGTCAGAGTTCATGCTGTGCCATCAGTTCTCAGCCTGCAGCCCCATGAGTCACGCATTACAGCAACAAGGGACATGAGGATGGGAAGCAGATGGTGTTAAACTTTTACACTGGGCTGCACAAGTTTAACTCCCCCTTCTTTGCGGGGTGCATGGGACCAAAACTTCTCTGTCCAGCGGAAGGCCCACCGAGCTGACACTGGCATTGAGGTATTTGCATGTTAAAAGGTGGTGAATCCACTGGAATTGCATGTCTGTCACAGATGTCAAGTCTCATAGAAACACTCAGTTGCTAAAACACCAGTGCAAATGCTGAGACAAATCCTGATATGAGATTAAGTGGCAGCAGAATTAGAAGGCGGACCACTTTGCAAGAGAGGCTGACCACCCCTGGTTTTCTTCAGGCTTCAGATTGTTAATCCTTGCCTTATTTTAGTTCTGCCAGAAAGCTGAGGGTTGGGCTCTGTGCAGCACTGATGACCATTCTGGAAACAGGGAAATTGCATCTCAAAGCTGGCTGTGTTGGCTGGGGAGGCACTGGGAAGGTTGGTGACCATTCGACCAAGAAATGATCCCATCTCAGCCTTGGAATCGTAGCTCTAGAAAAACCACCCATGACACAAAACGTGTCACTCCAGATGACACAAAACCTGCCACTCCACAGACCTGGCAAGCCAAGAGCAGCAGTGAAGTGACTCAGTAAGGAGAAATTTCCACAGTTACCTCTCCTTCACCTCTGGGGTGTGAGCTGGCAACAGATCCTGCACCTGGTGCTTGGGAGCACAGTCTGGCACCAGGCTGTAGGCACTGGCAAGGGCAGGCTGGAAATGGCCTTAGGCAAAGGAAGGGAAGTGATCTGGCATCAAGAGGGAAAATACCACTGGAAGAAGGCAGGCAAGGCACATGAGCACTGAAGTGCAGCACGAGCCTCAGGCCTCACAGAGACTGCAGGCAAGATAGACTTGATAGAAAAGCTAGGAATGTTTTTTAAGGCTTTAGGAAATGAAACAGAATTGATAAAACCCATCCTGACATACAAGTAGGAATAAGGAACAAGTGCCAGGAGTTTGAGTTAATAAAGCACGTGCTCTGATCAGCCTCAGGGAGGGGACAAGTTTGCTGTGACTCACACACCAGCTATCAGCAGGAAGTGGAGGACAGAAACGTGCAGACTGATGAGGTCAAAACAGTCCACCTGGAGTACTTGTGGCACAAGAGGAAGGTCTGGATGTGTGAAACTTGTCATAGATTTTAAATAGCAGGTCAGAAACATCTTTCACAGATTTTTCCTAGAAGTCCATTGGCCAAGCTGCACTAGCAAACCTATCTGCACTGAGCTGGTTTGGAGAAGACACTGCTCTCCACAGGAGTGTTTTCATCCACTGAGATCTACATCACTGTTCCAATTCTGCTGACCCTGCCTGGATGATTTTTGGGGTTGACTTTTATCCACCACCACCCCCTCAAAAAAATAAAAATGCTGTAGCCTCTGGCTTGTTTCCTTGGTTCTGCAGCCTGCTTAGCTCATGCTTCACTCATCAACTCCAAAAATGCCTGGCTGCTGTGCCCTTGGGCACAGTGATCTCACCTTGCTGATGTTCTTCCTTCCTGCTCTGGGAAATCACTTCCAAGGAACAGACTGGGAGGCAGTGTTCCTTTTCTCCTATTCATAGCTGTCTTAATCACACTTTATTTTTCCCTCTGTGGTGTTCATTATGCTGGTTCAGGAGTTTCTTAGCTCATCAATTCTGCATTCTGTTCGAACTCAATCAAAATGCCAACCTAAATAACTCAATGTACTGGCTGGGCTTAATTTTCAAAAACAATTATTAGAACAATATGACATCCATCACACCAAGTCATTACAAACTGGGAGCGGGCAGGGAGACAGAAAGTTGCTTTGTTGCTCTTAAGATCTTCTTGCTTGTTTGGTAAGTAATTTTTCAACCTTGTATCTCAGAAATTCTCTGAAACAGAAGGGGTGCATTGTCAAATGTGGCTTCTTTGCTATATCCAGGGGAGTAATATCCTTCCTATGAACTGCAATAAAAGAATTGCTAAATCCAAGTGCTCTCCTACCTGAGGAGTGAGACCTACTGAAATGTTCAGTGAGGGAGACACCAATCATGCAAGTGCCAATTAACACAACCTGGATTCTGAGCTGCTCACAGTATCCCAACAGCATCAGAGCCTTACACAGCATCATGGACAACCTTACATGTGCAACCAGGAATTCTGGGGAAGTTCATAATTGCTTATTTTGTTGAGGGTTAGAAACCATCCTGCTCTTCACAGGAGCCCTTAAATATTGCACTTTGAAAACTAGCTGGGTTCTAGACTGCCTTGAGCTTTAGAAACTATGCCTAACTGCAACTGTAAGGTGCTTGCTACAGCCCTTAATATTGGGTGTGTCTAGTTGGAATTCAAATTTTATTTTCATTTATTGGTATTTTACTAGCCACTGACCCAATTCAGAGTTGCATACATAAAAGACCAGAGCCCTTGCTGTGATCATATTCTTCTGTCATTTAACACCGGAACCTGGACCACATGGTCCAGATTCACGTACACTGAGCCACCCTTGCTTGAATCACAGAAGTTCCTGTCTCAGGTGAATTTCTCCTGACACTAAATAGTAGAAAACCACATGGCAGCCACCTTTGTAATGTAGCCCTAGACAAATCTCCCTCAGCCTCAAACGTTCTTTGAATATCTATGAGAGAACCAAACAAGTCAAAGGTCATTTTTCTGCCTGCTAATGCCAACAGGCTCTCCAGCCCAAAGGTTCCTTTTTATTCCAATCCCATAAACCACTAATCCACAAAAAGCTAAAATATACAACATACCTCCTTTTAATCTCCAGCACTAAATAAAAGAGAACGAGAGAACTGAAGACCGTGTCCAATACCTCAGAATACTTGGCTATTCCAGCCAAGTCTTCTACTATCGCATTCCATGAATCAAGCGGTGATGCCTATTCTGGGATTGCATAGATAATCCTTCATGTGTTTAGAAAGACTATAAAGAACAAAATTATGTAATAAAAATATTTTATTGGAAACTATAGACATTTAACTGCTTCGTACAGCAGATAATGTGGCCCTAAGTTATAATCTCCCTATGTTTCAGAAAAGTTGGTGGTAGATTTTCATTTACTTCAGACAAAAACTACTTCAGATTATATTAAAACTAGTTGCTGAAATGATCCTGACCTGGGAAAGCTTTTAGCAAAAGGGAGCCAGCTCGAGTTCACTGTATGTCAGTACTTAGCATGAGATAAATACAGGAGCTGTGTGAAACCATTCTAAAAGATCTAAATTAGATATAACTGGATTTAGAGTTGTCAAGCAATCACGAGACTTTATTGTTATAGCAGAGAAACAGCAGAAAAAGATTAATAACTGTCTCAGTTCAAATAAATTGAAAAAGAGCAACTTGAAAACTGGCAGCAGCAAAATTAAGACAAAAATTTGCATTTTAATATGGAAATAAAGATTGTAACATCAGGGAATGCTTTCTCACACATATGCACAAAGGAAATATACAAGAAGTCCTCTCCATTCTGATTCCAGTCTGTGGTACGAAGGTTTACAACACTGTTACAGTACATCCATCTCTAGATGAATTGTTTTGCTGTTGTTCCTGTCCTCCAGCTGAAAGCATCCATTTGGGAAGTGTGAAATATTCCTTCCAGAAGCACTTGTGTATACTCTGGAAGCTCCCAAGTTATCACAGACTGTGCTTTCCCTGTGTAGATTCTCCATCCTGCAGCACTGACATCCTGTGAGAAAAGGTAAAAGGATTTTAGGGCCTGAGGATTAAAAGCAGGTTTCAGAATTATAGGGAAAGTTCTTCGCCTGCAGAAATTTGAAGAAGATACAAATATATAACAGGCAACGACACTGAAACAATGGTTCAAGCTTCTAGGTCCAGTTGAGACAGCTCTTAGAGTTGCAAAATTATGCTTAGTAAGATAGATAAAGATGAACTGAATAATGGAATACTGTGCGAAGCTTAAAACAAGCAGGTATTGTTTATAACAAGCACACGGGCACTATTAGAGATTGGTTTAGAGAACTGTCAGTAATTTTTATAAGAATGTCATTGGCTGAAACACTTTTAAGAATGGTCTGTAACCAGGAATCTCTGGAATTCTGTGGCTACGCGAGCTTGTATCACCTCCTGTACGTGAGATTGATAAAATAATAAAAAGGGCTCATGGAGTGTCTGTCCCAGGTCCCCGTCCTGTTTGCCTAAACGCCGGCAACATCCTATGGAGCAGCTCCACAAATACATTATTATAACTACTCCAATTTTAGGAATTGCCATCAGCAGCAATCACTCTGTGCTTTTCCCAGTGTATTTTCTACCTCCTTCTCCTTTATAAATAAAATTCAAGCAACAACTATTCCTTAGAGAACATGTAAAATAATCAGATGTAAAGTGTGCCTGTTCAATTCCCATCTTACCTGGCAACTGGGCAGGAGGAGGCCGTTTGCACAACTGCTGTCAAGACCAAGTAGAAATAGTTCAAGACAGAGCTAACATCTTAAACTAGAGAGGAAGTCCCTGCAGCTATGTTCTGTGATCTCTTGAAATAATGCTGTGGAAGGAACTGTCCACATCAAGAATCTTAATAAAATCTTATATACTTTCCTGTCTTTTAAATGTGGCCTTTCTGCCCTTATTAAAGATAGACCAAGAAGACCCCAGAGATACATATGCATCCTCTGTGCTGTTCATTTCCTGATTATGCACTCCAGATTTTTGCTACTAACAGACCAGAAAGAGAATAAAGAGCTTTGTAAATGTTGAAATACTGCCAACAGCTGTACCCTTCCTTTTTCGAGCACACGTATCCAGGGAGAAAGGTACCCCTGGGTGTTCTGTGCTCTGTTTAGAAGAAAACAAAATGAGAGAAGTGAAATATTTAAAAGCCCTCCACGGTTCTCCACATGGCATAAAGAACAAATAAAGGAGGGGAAAACAAAACCATCACAGTGGTGTGTTTGTGGAGCACCTGGGGCTCATCACTCTGACTGGCACAGAGAAAAGACAAGTTTCATAAGAATGACATGAAAAAGCAGTGAACTCATCTCACCACGAGTGAGGCAGTTTTGACTGCAGTTTTTCAGAGCAAAAAGCAGCCTCTGCACTTTTTGGAGCACAGGAGGAGATGAATGCCAGCATTTCAACCACACATTTCACCTCCCTCCTTCTCCTGAACCAAGTGGCAACTCCACTTCTCTCTTTCCCCAGGGTGGCTCACTGTGAGGGAGGGAATTGCTGGGGTGAAGGAGTGAAGGCCATGACCCTCAGGAAGGCTCATGGTGTGTGCAGCTCACTCCTGCCCAGCTTACCTCAACCCACTGCCCTCTCACCAGTCCAATGCCAAAACCAGCAGTGAGCACCAGCACCCCTCACCGAGCACCAGCACCCAAGCTCAGCTCTCTGCCCCCCTGCTCTGGGATAGAGAAACAGGCACAAACTCATCCCTGTGCCAAGACTTCCCCATCACTCACAGGGATGTGAAGGGGCTGAGCCCCCTCCCTTGAAAGGGGGATGTCTGGGAGGGTCCTGTCCTTGTCTTGCAAGATCAAAGAACTCTCTCAGTAGAGGGAGCAACCACCTCTGTTTCCCCCAGGGATTTACGTCAGATCTGGCAGATTAGACAGACACTCCTGGAGCCTGAGTGAAAGCTAAATATAGGAGCATCAGACAGGGATGACAAATACACCTACCCATGTAGCTCAGTGACTAAGAAAAGAGCAATTTATCTTCCTACAGATTCACAAGATCAGCTCAGAGCTTGCCTTGTCCCTCAACACTCCTCTGGACGATTACTATATATACCTCAGATACATCATCTTTGCCTAAGGTTTCTTCATTTATTAACCTCTTTGGAGTTTCATCTGCTTTTCTCAAGGTTCTTCTACAGAAAGGAAATTCCAAACTATACACTGATGGTGGGTTTTTATTTTTCTGTTCAGTTCTATCTCTTTCTATGAGGTAGACAAAGCTTGCTGCGTTACTCTGGTCCTTGAAAAACATGCTAACGATGTTCCAAGGTCAGTGTAACTCCTGTCACAGTCTATGCCAACACCTGTAACCTGGTTTAAACCATGATTCTGTAATTTATCCTAATTCATGTGCCCTTTTTCTGACACTTTCATGTAGACTGGCATGAAATTTTAACCTGTTGGGACTGCACTCCTTGCGCCCAATAAAGTCACCATCCTTTTATTACTCAAATTCCATCTCTGGCCTTCCTTTTTCTGGTAACTCAGTTTTCTCTTTGCACTGTAAACAAAAGCTCTTGTAAAATCCACGGGCAAGCTTTCAGAATAGGTAGCTCAGGTGCCAACAGCAGCACAACTGTGCTAGGAAAGGTCAAAGCAAGGGACAGGACATACATGCCCTCACCTGTACCTCCTAAAATTCCATACAGTTAAAAGAGGACAGTCCTGTTTTCTCTGGAAATGGATCACTTTACATTGACATCCACTCTCACCTTGATTTCCTCACTCACACTCCCTGCAGAGAGCACAGCTGCCATGGTGGAAGTGGCCACAGGCTCAGCAGGACTCAGTCGGGTTCATTCAAACCACCCTAATCCCTACACACATGCTTTTTGGGGAAGGAATTATGAAACTCCCAACCGTGTCACATCCTTTTCCCTCTTTCTGTTCATCCTGACATTGTGATTCTCCTGAAAGAACAGAGGAAGTGCTCTGCAGCACTATCAAGAATCAGTCGAGGAACCAGGGGTGACTTTTCTGTAAAAGGATTTGTAAGCAATATTCTCCACCTGTATACCTGCCGTAAGGAAACACTTGGGCAAGGATAAAAATAGACATTCTTTCAGTATATTTTCTGAGGTTCTGGAATTCAGTAGGGTAGGGAGTTCAAGTTCCTCAATTCTAACATCTATTGAAGCATCTGCCTTCCCTGGAGTTCCAATTCATTTTTCTATTTGTTTATATATTTGGTTTCCATCAGAGCCCATGGCAGTAAATTCCAAAAATAATTACATACAATGGCAAAAAGTCTCCTTCTGATTTAAAACTGCTATCAGGTGTCATACTAGTTGTGGGGAAACTTAGGAACAATAGTCAATGCACATTGTTTCAGATTCTAGAAGCACCTATCAGTACGGTTTGTCACTTTATCATTACTATTGGAGGCATTTAAGAGCGTTAATCCGAACATTTATAGATTCAAATATTTCCACCTTAAGCTCAGTGAAGAAGTACATAAATCACTGATAAATTATGGTAAGTGAAATCTCATTCTGCTCAACGTTGGTGAGCATTTGGAGATACAGCAAATCTTGACAAGTTGTCATGGCCTTTTTTCCTTACGGAAGTAGCCCCAAAAGCCACAAAGCTGAGTGGGATCAGGTCAAATTAACAACTAAGCCTAGTGTTTGACCATACTTCTTTCTCCAGTGTGAGAAACAAGTATTGTAAAATAGTACTATCCTTTGAGGGGCAAATTCTGAAGCTACTTACCTTAAACTTGCTCAAGTGACTTTGCAATGCTGTTGAAGCCTAAATCAAACAATAAAATACAAAAGCTGCTTTTTAAATGTTAGTACTGTATATATTCATCTGCAAATAGATATCTCCCAGCAAGGCTGACTTGAAGAATGCTCTGTTTCCTTCAGGGCTATTCTATCCCGTATCACAGCAGTCCCCACCTGGTGGCAGCACAGTCACACACACAGACCCACACATGGAGAAAGAGTTTCAAAATAAAAACATAATAACACAAAAAAATCAGTGCTGCTTATGTGGAATGAGTTCCATTATTTTTCTCATGCCTTTGTGCGTTGCCAAGTTTCCTTTTCGTACAGAAACTCCCATCATAAATAGACAAAGCAAGATCTGAAATCCTGCCTGCTCCACTTGCCCCCAAAGGTGTTTAACAGGAACACTTAATTGGTGTACAACACTTGGCTGAGAAATACTCTTGTCTAAGCCACTTGGGATGCAATTTTTCTGTTAGACCTTTCTCACTAACTATTCTAATTCCCAAGGATCAGTAAAATGGCACTAAGGAAGTAATGCTCTAATAAACCATCGAAATTGCCTGTTACACAGTCATCCCTCTGTTTAATTACAGCTTAAAATAATTTCTCATTTTAAGCATCCCCTTATTTTCCAAAAATCTGCTACTTCTTTATGGTGACCACTGATTCTCTGTCCTTCAGAGGGTGACTGGATATTACATGACCTTCAAATCACTGAGTGAACAGTGAAACTGAATACTCTTCCATAGACTGCTTTTGTATTCATATATTTCATGAATGTAATCACATACCATTAATACCTAAATTTAGCTTTTATTAAGCATGACCACACAAAGGAAGAGACAAAAACATTTTATTTAATTTTTGCATTTTATTCTGAAAGCACTGACCTCATTTTTAGAACTAAAGATCCCCCAGGTAAAAATAAGATGAAAGGATGAAACAAAGTGCCATGAATCAGTAATTCAAAAGCATTCTTCTGCCATACAGGAAAATAAATCATGTTACGTTTTGCGGTACAAAAAAAAATTAATGAAAAAATTGCATCCACTATATGAAGATATAGTTTGGATCAGAACATAATTTAGATCATCAGTTTCTTCTGACTTCTAGTTCTTGGTTAAGGAAAACCACAAATCCCTCTGTTGCTTTTTTTTTAAAAAACTAGTAAAAAAGAAAACAGGAAAATGCAACTTGCAATTAAAGACAAAAAAAGTCATGCCCCTTCATTTTTGAGCTTTTAGAAAATTAACAACTAAGCCTAGATTTGCTTCATCCTTCATGTACCTTGTGATAAACCTGTGCAGAAGTATTAAAATGAAAACTGCATCCTGATTTACATCAGTTTCTTTTATGAATAAAATTCTCTACTGTAGGCCAGCAAACCTCAGCTTTTTCAGAAACACAGGAACATTTTCCAAACTGTATTTCAGAACACTTGTACTCATCTTAAGGAACAGTGTTGCAAAACATGCATACAAGACAGAAGTAATTTTTAGACTAGTAATACCTCATCTTCTGAAAGACTTCTGGAAACACTTAATCGTTCAACGAAACAAGGTTGTGGAGCTGATAAACAAAATTGCCTCTTTCATGCTGCCTTTCAGACTCGTCAATAATACGCTGAGAATCCACCTAGTCAAAAGAAGCAAGATGAAAGTCAGAATGCATTCTTAATGGCTTCCTATATAACACACCTAAGAAAAAGTCCTGAAGAGTTTTAAATCATACAGGAATTTCAGTTCCATGCCACACACTGCAACAAGAGAGCCGGGGCTACAAAATGCTTTATCTCATGGTTTGCCTGAGTCAGAACACTATTCCACAATCTATTCCAAAGCATTACAGGCAGTATTTTATGATCTAAGATGTCCTGGGATTCTTCAGATGCAGTGAAAGTCCTGATCCAAGGCCTACACATTAGCTTGTTATAAAAGAAACACTAACAGAAGTGAGTATATTATCTTCCTAAACCCAAGGATAAATGAATTTGAAATATGAAAATAGAAACATTTTGGCCTGAGGCAGTATATCACAACACACTCTAAAAAGATGCCTTTTAGAAATAACTGCCCTTGGTGTTTGTTCTCTGTTGTCTCTCCTTTACCAGGGGGACCAAACCCCTCCTTTCTGGGCCACAGGGTGGGAGAGGCACAGGGAGGGTGGGTGTAGCACTTTTACTCCTGCACTCACTAATTCCTCACCCCTTCTAATTAAGAAACTGTACTTGTTCTTCAGGAAATCCAGTGGCCCGCAGAGGCCCTTACAGAAAGAAAGGTAAGATTTCTAACAAGAGTAGGAAGCTAGGAGAGTTTTCTTATGAAACCCTCCCAGGTCTTGAGAAAACTGCCCTCCTGCCTGATCCCACCACATTTGTTCTGAAACAAGCCACATTTCTGTCTACCTAGAAAGGAAAAGTCACCTCAAAGCACAGCAGCCCAAAACAAAATGCACTGCATTCAGGAAAATGTAGCTACAGCTGCTTAATAGAAAGAATAGACAATTTTAACTTCCAACAAATATGAAGCTGCCTTTACAATCTCTCTCAAAACCCACGGAGAGTTCAGTCTGAAAACACTAAATATTTATACACACAAAATTAAAAAACAAACCACCCAACAACTAAACACACTCTACAAAAACAGGGTATCAACAGACACTGGTGATTACATAAAATAAAATGCTTTAAATTTAACTCTACAGTGCTTTTGGTATTTTCAAATTCAATAACCAAAAAATCATCCTTCCAAAAGAAGTCCTCCCTTTCAACACTCTTAACTACCTGTACTGGGGTACTCAAACGCCTCAAGAAAAAAAAGTTTAAGAAAGTATCTTTATACCCTTACCTGATTCCATGCATATGGCTTCTCATACCAGGTAGGATCAATTATATCTCGAGGCTTTGATTTGCAGATTAAACTGAAATTACATAAATATAGCCTTAAGAAATACACTTGTATTTGATTAATTATAAAGACAAAGGATTTTTTTTATACTAAATGCAACCAGGTATTTACAAGGTGTCTGTGCTGAAGGGAATCTCAAATTTCCCTGTTAATCTGGTCTGATTTGTTCACTTCTCTGTACTTTTCCCCTCCAGTGTAGTAAGTCAAAATGCAGATTTTCACAGGGATGTGTAGTGTATCAGAATGTATTTTCTTCTAAAGAAAATAATGAGGTGGGTTTTTTTTACAAAGCACTAGAATTTGCAACTGTAATTTATTCCTTACATTTTATGTATGCTTACTCACTAGAATGTATAATACAGCTATTTTTAGGGTATTTTGTTTTGCATGACAACTCAATTACTATAGATTGTCTGTCTGCTCCAGTTATTTCCTCAAGCTGTGCAAAGTACAATAGCAGCAGACATTAATTAATTCTGTCTAGATGTGTTTTTCAAAAACTGATTTTAGTCTTAAGTAGTGGTGACATGTTGTAAATACAATTAGCTTTTGAAAAATGGAAAACAGTTATGAAAGACTGTTCAGGCTGAATTTTTACCTATGTACTTGTATTAATAAATGTTTTTTCCAAAACACAGAAAGTACAATGGGGGAAAACATATTCAAAACCAAGAAAGATTTTACACAAGGGAAAAGAAGAAATCATTACAATAAATCAGACTGTTTATTCTTTCAAATAAAACCATACAAAAATAAAATAAAATTTTAAATAAAAATACCTGCGGGATTGTTGGAAGACAACCAGTAAGTGTACAAAAAATTCCACGAGAGAAAAGGCTACCACAGAAAGGTATAAAATCCTGAAGACAAAAAAGCCCAAAGGCTGATGAGAGTGACTGAGTCAGGCAGTCGGTGCTGACTGAGCTGGGAACGTGTCAGTGCCCAGGACCTGTGCCAAGCTCTGACCCTTCCCCTCCCAGCTGCCTGGAGATGTCTGAACAATCAGCCCAAAACAGGTGCCGAAACTGTAGCAAGTATTCACATGTCTGAACAAACAGCAGTGACATTTTAGTGCCTTCAATTCAGCATGTAAGTGTTGATGTCCCAGCATGAGCTGTTACTGTCACAGTCACCTCCAGAGGGGGGTTGTGGCTTTGCTTCTTTCTGCCTATCCATATTCCTCGACTTCTCCACTGCTTGTGCTCTTTCAATTTCATTTCTAGTACCTCAAAAGGTAAGGCTGACTTGTTAATTTACTATGGAATGCACCTGAATTTTATTTGGAGTTTTGGAAATAGAAGTATGGGTGCTTGCTTGTAATAGGGTTTTTTTCCACAGTTAAGAGAGCAGGTACTTTCAAAACCAAGAAACACCTGAAAAATCAGCATAAATAGATGCTCTGATAATCATTCTGATAACCCTGGGTAAGAGCAGGGTTGTGATCTTTATCAACACAAGGAACTGCCTAACTCTGACATCATGAAGTTACTTCAGCAAAGCTCTATTGGCAAAAAAAAGCTCTTATTTCTTCGAAATGAGTCTCGTAAGAGTTATGTTATGGACTCCGGACCAGAGTTGTTTTTAACATAGTGCAGTAGAGAGCCAGGTCAGGATGGGAAAATTCTCCTGATGATATAGACAGCACTAAAACGCATGCTGAGTGTACAAACAAGGGAAGATTTTTCACATTATGCTCAGCAGGGACAGACATTAGAAGGAGCTTTTCCTGGGATAGTTCCCTGCACTCCTTCTCCCGAACTACAAGCTGAAAAAACTCTCCAGGCTGACTGCACTGAATCACAGTGGTCTTTTCGGAACCACTGCTTCACTTACAAGGAGAAGCTTGCTGGGAAAAAAGGCAGGTGGCCTTACTTCAGTTCCTAAATTTGCCTGGGGCTTCCAATTCACTTGGCCAACACCTATTCTGCAAAGGTCTGCTGAGGGAGGAAAGGCAGCACACATAATTCAAATTTCATGTACAGGAAGAAAGAATTCTAAATCTTTCTGCACTGTTCTACCATAGGACTCCATTAGCTTTGTCCTGGGTGCAAAAAACAAGGATACATAAGAGCTGAACAGAACATCCTGCAGAACAGGTTTTACAGTCTAGCTTTTATGGCTCCTAAGTGATTGGGCTTCCCTGAAGAACCAGTGCTTCCACAAGGAGTCTAAGGTTGTTTAATATACTGCTCTATAAATAAACACAGTGAATGAAATGCATCATTAAATGAGAGCATATATTACTTTTCCAAAGCCTCATCTGAGCTGTGCTTCAAGCAAGCACTCATCTTTGCTGAGACTGTGAAACAGAAGATCTTATTTCTACAAAATTATTACCAGAGAAGCTTCTGACGAATATTTTCCTGCAGCTGTGCCACTTCCTCTTGTCTGTAACGCACTGCATGGTCACAGAGCAGCTTATTCATGGCTGTCCTCAGACTGTTTATCTGTAATACACCACGGACAGAATATAAAGGACTTTAAACCAGCACAAGGTCTGTATCCTATTACACTGACATGAAGGTGGTCACAGCACGCACATCACTGAACTTCAACTGGAGTATTATCTGCATAAGCAAAAACATCTGAAGCTTCAGAAATGCTTCTTCCTGCAGTTGTACCTCTGGTGGTCAATGATGTTAATATTTCAGCCACATGATATCACAGTTTTTAAGGTTACTCAGATATGCCATAAAACATACGGGCTACCACTTGCCTGGATTTTTTCCAATGCAAAATTCCTTCTGTGAAAGTTTTAAGAATTTTCTCTCTCTGTCCAAAATTTTTTCACATGTACAACAGCTCTGTGTTACCATTTTGGCTAAGGTACCATGAATACAGCCATCACACCAAGTCAGTGCTTTCAGAAAATAACAGCTCACAGATATGTGCACCAGCATGTCCACTGTGTCCTTGGAAAATCTCCAGGAACCACCCCAAGCACCTGCTTTGCCCACAGACATAGGCAGGGCACATCCTCACTGTCTCGAGCACAGGTCAAACACAGCCACTGTCCTGCACACCACAGGTTATGTACATGCTTCCCTCTGACAGACCTCACTCTCTGAGCTGCTAAAGGCAGTAATGAGGAATGCAGGGGCTTTATTGTTTGTTTGGCTGACCTGCTCTGAGAGACGTAGCTCGATACAGATGACTTACCAGAGCTGTAAAATCAAACTGGAGCCTGAAAAGCAGCAGTGCTCTGCTTGTCAGTAAAAGCCGTGACAATCCTAAGAACAAAGCTAGTAGGTATTGACATCAGGTTACTGCAAAATTGATGACTGTATTTTGAAAAGTGTGTAACATTCTGTAATATTTTATTTGTTTGATGTGTAGGGAGGGGGCAACTGCTTCTCCTGATAAAAATCCAAGATTATAAAAAGGGAGTACATTAGAAAATCCAAACAAAACCACAAAAAACCCAAACCCCACAAGTCCAAACAAGCTTTTCTATTAACGCTAAGAGTTAACAAGCTCAGATGCACTGACTTCTACTGCATTCCTACTGTAGTGAAAATTCTTATCCAAGTTTTACCTCTATTATGTCTTCCAGTCCAAAATGCACATCGAATGCCAGCTCCATATCATTTGCTGGAAGCAGTGGAGCCCCAGAAGTTTGACTCCAACCCAAACCACATAGAACACCAGTAAAATACTTCCCACTTTTATCAACTCTACATGAGAAAGAAAGAAAACAGTGTCACCAAGAGATCAAGAAATAAAACTCTTATGAAGAGTTAAAAGAATTTGTCTAAGCCATGCAAAGCAAGACATGCCTTTGAAAGAAGCTAAAACAATTGAGAGACATTCACACTCAGTCATACTGATTATTAAAATACAGTGATGAAACAAAACTGAAGTTCTAGTTATAAAAACATATAAAACTTACCAAAAAATCATCCATAAGCAAAATAAAGGAAAGCAACACTTCACTAAGTTGAAATGACAGTCTACAAATACCAGAATTTGAAGAAAACACAACAGTAATGCCACTGCCAGAACTCAGCTTTTACAAAAAATTACAGAAGTTCCTCTCCTCACGTAGACTTAACATGCCCAGTTTACACTCCACCTTCCCAAGCTTCCAGCACAACTGTCAGGAGCTGTAATGCCTTGTCATGAGGGGAGACTCTGCAGCACCAATTCCTGAGTACATGAACAAGTTGTTTTACCTACATACTATACTGAAACTCGTAAAAAAATACCAGGAACAGAACATATAAAATGCTGAAAGCAAAGAAATAAAATCTGTCAAAAATTTGTGAGGATCTTAAAGAAAATAATAAAAGAACCACCACTTTAAAATGCACAAATACCTGAGTTCTATTGCAGGAGCAAACAGCATACTGAGGAGTGCAAGCAGGCCATGAACAGGAGGCATCAAAGATGTTTCCCCTAACATCACAGACCCTGGCACCAAAAGGAAAAAAAAATTCAAATAACTCTACGGAGCATCTAATGAAAATGAAATCTCAAAAAGATGTAACACAGAACTACAGTAACATATTTACTCACAGAACTACTCATATAAAACCAGTAGTCTAGAAAACCAATCCAAACATTTTTATTAGGCATTACCAGCTGCATTTACTGATATATCAGTGGCGACCAACAACTGCTGAGAAGGATCTTCTGCACCATCATGGACAACAATGGAGTTTATGCTCTCCCTATGTATCAAAACATTTCTGGGAAAGAAATATTTTCAACATTAAAAAACCCCAAAACTCATACAAACATGTAAACAAAAAATAATTTTAAATTCACAGCACAAACTCAAAATAGTTGTTTATTGTTAGCAGATTTAGATGACAGTTAATGAACAATGTCTCTGTGAGACAATAATGCACCTTAAAACTACTCTAAGATTTTAAATAGTAATAGTGTGTGTATTAATGCAATTCAGGCCTGACTGCTTCAATCTTTTCAATGAATAAAAGTTCAGTGAAAATCTGTAGGAGTCACTAGATGGTTTTTGCTGATTTATTGAAAGTAACAGCTAAGAACATGACTGTACTTCACAGTAAAAGTTCTCATACCTGAACTGGGATACTTTGGTCAGACTGCAGCATTTCAGCTGATAAGGACTGAATGGGCCAAAAACTGTTACCTTCAAAAAAAGGAAGAGAGAGACAAAATGACATTCTAGTTAGCTAGCACCTGGATGTCTTCCAATCAAAATGCTTTTGATTTAAATTAAAGCCAAACACATTTCAGCATGTACTGAGCCAACTGAGTTGCTAAATTGGTAAGATGGCATTTTCATTTCACTCATCTAAAGCAAACTTTGCTTGTTGAGGCACCTCATCTAAAATTATCAACTTTCACAGGTGCTACAGATTCATGATTTTCCTCTAGCTTAAAAAATGCAAGTTCAGACTTCATAGATCATTTAAGAAAATCAGGTGATGTGGTCTTTAATCTCGAAAATATCTCTCTTTATGAAGTGAGTAGTTAAACAGGATTACTCCTGTGGGTAAAGGGAGCATGATTAGGTGCTTGAAAGCCCGAAATTTTGTCAGGTCTGAAATGGGAAAATAGTCAGAATGTAGATGAGACCCAGCTTGCAATCAGAATGCAGAACAGGACACACATTTTCCTGTTTTATATTCCAACTTAGTAGCAACTAGATACCTCAAAACACATTTCTGAGTTTGGCACTGGCAGAGGAAAAGCATCATTACCATCAGTTGCTGGAGCTTCACCTATCCCAGCTGCTTACCTATCACTAGCTGATGAAGAATGAAACACCATAAAAAACCACGTTTAGATTTTCTGAAAAACTGATAGGGTTGTAAACTTGCTTTGTTCCTGTAGCTTATATAATGGAGACTACCATGTACTGAAACATTGCATTCAGCTGTTCAATTTTATCTCTGTTCTGCATGAGTTCAAAGTGCTGCCTTAGATGTGTCAGAAGAGCTGGATCACTTAGCTCCCAGGCTGTACTTCAGAACTCTGCTCAGAGCTGCAGCAGACCAGTCTGAAACAGTGCTCACACTATGGCTTTCTACCAAGAGAAAGTAGGATGCCCTATGAAATGCATCAAATAGTGCTTGGTTATTTAAGGTCCCTTCAGCCCTCATCTCCATTCAATGTGAGAAGCAGGGTCACGTGGTGACAGGCCAAAACCACCACTCAAGTTACCTTATGGGTTGGTGCATCAGGCTTATTTTCAGAAAAACAGCTCAACAATCTTTCAATGCCATGCTTTTTTTCTTCCTGTCTTGAAGATACAGGCATCTGCTTTTCTTCTTTTGCTTTGTCCAAAAATAATTCCTTGAGCAAATCATGGCTTTGCTATATAACAACAGAAGTGTTAAAAACCTTGAACAATTACGTCTTCAGGAATTCTACAAGAAAGGTCCTACACAAAGAAATACTCGCATACAAAGACAAAAAACAATGAGCTTTCAGATTATATAAAACATCAAAATGGAAGAGAGTTAGAACTGTGAAGCAGTTACAGTTTTTCACAGTTTCAAGTAAGAGTGGGGCAGTTCAATTGAGGAAATCATTTCCTGGGAAACATCTCTTCCAGAAGGGATATCTCAAAGCAGCAATGCTTTCAGCCAACAGCTCGATATGCATTATGCACACACATAAAAATACACTGCCCTGTTCAAGTACTAACCTTGCCACTAGTCAAGCTGCAGCTTCTCAGGATGGCCCGAACTGAAGTAAATTAGAATAAAAAAAGCAGCAGCAGCAGCTCAGCCAATACATACTTGTGACTTGTACGACTCCTCTGCTAGGTCAGCATAACCCTCCTCGATGAGCACATCCCGAATATTCACCAGGCCTTTGTGCCCCAAGTGCCGGAACACATCCACGTGCAGGACCCCGTGCACAAGGGAATAAACCTCCAGGAGCAGAGTGCAGCCACGGAGCAGGGAGGCGAATCTCCGGCCGGCGCTGCAGCTCCAGCGCTCCCCACACACCAGCGACCTGGCAGAGGGACACATCCTGCACATCTTGAACTCCAAAGCCTGGAGCAGAAACCATTGAAAACAACGCTTGCCTGACCGGAGAATCAGCCAGGAAATATTTCACTTTCTCAACAAACTGTCTGAATTAATAACTATAAATTATTTCATAATTATTGCGGTGGCTTATGTTAATTCCTAGGGCTGCTGTAAGGCTACTGGCATAATTCCTACTCCATCACTGCCAACACATGACAGCTCATCACTTCAATCTAGTACATAGTTGCTAAAGAATCAGAGCAAACAGCGCATAAAGCATAATTTAGTAGTAATTCACTATTCACACTGAAATCTTAGGAGCACAGAGATGTCTTCTCTGGAAAAAACTTCACAGTCCACAACTGTTTCCAACTAAGGTAACAGAAAGCTTGGTAAGATCACTCCAGCTCTTCTGTCCCTGGCAGGCAAGAGTAATTAATTAAGTTCTCATGTTCACAATCACTATCTGTAATTATGTTTTTGAATGAATTTACAGCAGAAACCCTGGGTTTTTTCTAGCCAGTCATTAAAAATGGTCATTAAAAGATCAGGCCTGAAGCAGAAATACATTTCCATTTAATATGTGTGTAGAAAATACAAAAAAGGATGCTTCTTGCCAAAATTATTTTTTTACATTAATTACAGAAAGAAAACCAAATGAAATCAGCCCTGTCAAGACCTAATCCAATTTCTGCTGGTCCATTTCTCATTTTCATCATTAAATGCTTCAGAGAATACAGTTAGTATGATACACCTGTTTCTATTAGCTTCAAAATATCTGAGTGAGCACTGAAAAACTGAATTACGATTCAAGTGTAGTTATTTTATTTGTAAATACAGCTCAAGAGAATTATTTTTCTGAAAAATTAGCTATAAGATTCCTCTAATTTGGGTCAAAAGATCACTAGATCTATAATACTTGTATTTAATGATCAAGAGAGTTTTGTCTGAAAAGATTCCAGGAAAGCCAGCAGTTCAAAGAATAGCAAAGCAGCACAAAGAAAAACCACAGCTTTACAAAACTAAAATTTCTCTACAATTAAATACAATGTAGTTCGATTACACACAAGAATTCCTGCTCTGTGAATACACATGCCTCTGGAAAACACTTGCCTGTAAGTGAAGGTGATCTGTAGCTACTTGCATCAGCAAAATACATATTATTTAATTATTATTCTGAAAAGCACCCTGACTTGAAGTTCACTCCTGTTTGCCAGGCCAGACACAAAAGTATCTAGTAAGCAGCAGCCAACAGCATCACCCCTACCTGGAAAGGAAGCCCTTGAAGACAGCTCGGAATCTCTTTTAATTTATTTAAAGGCACTTCTGATCTATTGCCATAATCAACAAAAAAAACCTGGGGGAAAAAAAAAATCAAAAATATCTGCAAAGATTCCACAACACTAAAAGTGCTACTTTTAGTGCCAAGAGAAGTCACAACTTGAGTTTAAAAATTACAGTACAACACAAATCTTATCAAGTCACATGGAAGCAAATCCAAAGTCTGGAAAGCATGCAAATGAAGTCATGTCAAAAAGAATACGTCAAATTTTATCATGTCTATTATTTGATCCCTTGGCCTAAATATCAACTTGTAATGCAAATAATCCACTAAATCTAGAAAAGACAAGTTTCTGTAAAAGGCTCCAAAGTCTCTCCCCACACTCACCTCTGTGTAACCTTACTTCTTAAGAGTGAGTGATACCTAACAACTGCAGATAAGCAAATGTGAACATGTATTCAGTGACTTATAAATAAACGTGTGTTTATAAATTCAAATGTGAAAGTGATGAGATTAGCACTATTATTCACTAGTTTTTCATGACATTAAACTATGACAATATTCAGTATTAACTCTGTAGTGGTGACACCCAGCCAGGTTAAGAAATAAAAGAAATTCAAAGGCCAATCTTACAAAAATAAAAAAATCTGTCCTTAAAATGCTGAAAAGTATTGGCCTGAAAAATCAATACCAATCTTCAACTGTGGCACTAATTTCCATGACTCACAACAGCACAAAAAGCCAAAATACTCTGATTAATTTGTTGATGATATAGAACTCAGCAGCATAAACACCGTTCAAAAAAAAAAAAANTTTTCAGATTCACTGGAGGTTTTAGTCTTTATTTTGTTTCACTCTGCAAGAGCTTCTCAATTTAATACTAAAAATTCCCATGTTCTGGAAAAGAAACAAATTAATCTATTCTGGCCAGAGTGATTTGCAGAAAAAAATAAATTAAAAAAATAGGCAGCAAAGCTCCAAGACTGTTAACCCAATTCCATGCTGCCAATTCAATATGACACAGCACATTACCTCAGCAAGGTCTCCATGAACATACAGAACACGAGCTCTGTGGTATCCGCCCTTTCCCAGATAAGTGAATGGTGCCAGACAAAGCACATCCACACGTGGAGGCACTGCTAAATCCATCAGGTTCTGATCGTTAATTTCAGCACTTAGAGTCTGGAGTACAGCTGCATGTTTTTCATCTGTCCTGTAACCCCAGAAGTGTCCAACTTCTACTATCTGAAAGTATGAAAATTAGACAGTAACAGATTTCATATTATTCTTCTACATCAAATACAAACCTCATCTGAGCAAAACACATGAAAACACTCCTACTCGTGACACAACAGCTCACACATTACAACACTGCAGTGAAGAATTTCTGTCTCATAATTCGGCATTTTTTTGAAAATGTTTATTTTCCGTGCTACTGCAATATACTTTTCATCTGAACAGATTCTGATATAAGCATCACTAAAATACAAAATATTAGGAAAAGACTGCTTCCATTTTCCTAAACCAAGTTAAACATACAGAAAATACAAGGCAGACAGTTGATTAGGCAGGTGCACAGATTTGGTGCACTTTTTTTAATCAGTGACAGAACACCAGTTAGCTATGTGTGTCAGCACATCAGCATTGTTACTGCTACAATGACCCATACTTCAGGAAATTGGTGACAACATACACGTATTTAAATCCAATTGAATAAAGTAAGTCATCTTTTCAAATGTCTAAACTCATATAACCATTTCAGACTTTATATTGAATGCTTGTGATAAAAACTAATCTTTATTTACAATCATTAAAGCTGACATATTAAAACAATAGTAGCATAGATAGCTAAGTGATTTTAACGGGTCTGATTAAATTCACTAACATTTTTTATCCAAGAGATTTAGCTGAGTAAGAGGAGGAAAATATTCTTTTCTCCACTTGCAAAACATGCCACTATTATAGCTGTTTTAATACTTCATCTTATCATTCCCCCTAGCTCAGTGCTTTAAATGTTTTTATTATTCCTATTTCAGCAGTATATATATTGCTATTATTCAACTAACAAAGATGATAGCTAACATAAAATTTAAAAATCTCAGCTTCAGATTTCAGAAATATTTGTATATACATGTCATTTTCCCCTAATACACTTCTGTGCATCAAGTATTTTTCTGGATGAGCATACACCACCATTAATTCCTCTCATTTCTCATATGTACAGCTTCTGAAGAAAACTGGCAGTTAATAACCAGGTAAATGGCCCAAATACCTACTGATTTTCATTTTTATAGTTTACACAAGTATATAACCTCTTCCATTAATCCTCTTTACATTTATGCCTACTTCCAGCTAACATTTACTGCCAGCAAATCCCACAAATTTTGTCAGGTGCAAACATGTGAGTACTGTTTAACAAAGAAGTACTAAAAATAAGGCCAAGAATATTCCCCAAGTGTTTTACAGACACCTCTGCACTAAAAACATCATCAGTACCCAATTTTTTAACTTCAGCTCGTCAGATATTAATCTCTGCTAAGATACCTAGGTACTAATTATTAGATATGACCTACTTCCTATGTAGAACATGCCTACCTCTGTTACCCTGATGGACAGAAAACGACTTGGGACCATCCTTGACATTTGTAAATCAGCAAATGAGATTTCCACAGGCTCCACTGTCTGCTTCTGACAGTCCACATTTACTCTGAAATGGAATAAACATGCTAAATACTTCACTCACAAGAGAAAACTGAAGAGGATGAATTTTTTTGCTTTCATCTGTTTCCCAAGGTATCCTTAGGGCAAATTAATGTACTTAATGACTTTTATTTAGATACACATTAATTCAATTAGAAAGGAAAATGACCACACAGATCCAAATTACTACAGAGTAACTGTTTCAACTGTAATATAACCAAACAAAGAAATATACATACCAGGACACAACTCCGCCATCACTTTATCAAAAATTGAAAGAATTGAGGTTAAATAGTGAGGCTTTTTGTTACGGCATTTTCTTCTAAGCTTATTTTTTAAATTTTTTTTCTATTTTTAAAAATAGANAGGCTTGAGTTCCTCAAGAACCAATTTTCAAAAAGATTTTAAGAGCTGTTTTGGGCAGAGTGAAACTACTAAAATATTTTATTAAAAGCTAAGAACAATTAACTGGAAGTAAAATCCTCACCTGTACTTTAATCTTCCCAGTTCATTCCTGCCCTATTCTAGATTTCTTATTTTAAAACACTGAAATGGCTGCAGACTAATCAGGAGGGAGGCAGAATGCCATTTTATCAGGTTACCTGTATGACCTGAAGCTCAGAATCACAGCATGTAACACTGAAACACACATGCCAGATTTTCCTGGCAAAAGCAGGTGTGGACCAAAGAGACTCACTACATTGCATTCCTCAGCATTATTTCCTATTATGTTGTTACACCTCATGTCCTTATGTTTCCCCACACTTTCTTTTGTTAAGCTCTGTCTCCCTCCCTTTATTTTTTGTCCCCAAATGCTACTCCTTATTTATTTTGGTTATAGCAATCCCCACATTGTCTCTATCATGAACAGAAATAATTGTGTACATCCATAATTTCAGATGCCAAAGGAAAATGGAGTAGAGCCTTGGTGAGGGGGAGGAAGATGACTGTATACTTGGAATTCTCTTGAACAGCAGAACACCCTTAACTATAAAGAAATATTTAAAACAATCGTGTTAATTCTAGACCTGCAAAAACATTCCGCTTAGACAAAGTTTACATCTGTTTTTTGAACCTAACATTTTTTCCTTGGTGACACTTCCAAGGAAATTCCCACTGAATCCAGCAAACCTCATTTCACAGCAAAGAAACACATTTTACATGTGCAATACAATTACCTCAGAAATTCCGAATCTGCAGCTGCTGCACCTTGCGCTTGTCTTCTGATATCATCTGGATGATGAACCCACAGCTCAAAAGGGATCTCCAGTTGTTCCATCTTGATTGCCAAGTACACTTCGGGAAGAACCTTAAAGGCTTCCTTTGGATTACGGGAAAACTCCTCAAAAGCCCTGTTTACAAAAGAAAAAGAAAATAATTTTTTTCTCCCGGTCTTTATCTTAGCAGGCCAGCAAAAAGTAAAAGGTAGGTTCCTCACAGGCTTTGCCTACTGCTTTTTTGTACCTTAAAACTTTAAATTGTCATAATGTCTAACATTTCTCACCAGCACATGCCAAATTTAATGCAAACAGAAAGATGTGAAAATATATGTGAATTAAGAAAAGCATTAAAGATTGGAAAAGCAGTAAGAAGAGTTGGATGAATTCAACTTTGGGCTGTCATAGGTTGCAATTAGTCAGATTATCAGCTCAAAAAAGCCATCAGACTGTACAAATGAGCTAAATCCAGTATAAAAGACAGAAATAAATACAGACAGATGAGTTGCAATTAAAGGCCACTCATAGAGAACAGAAGAGACAAACCAGAAGGCTCTACCTCAGCTAGCTTATCTAATGTTATTCCAACCAATGCACATCAGACTTCAAAACCACTTTTTTAACTGTAACCAATACATCCAAAGAGAGAAGAAATTAACTGAATTTGTCAGTACATCACTGACGAAGAAATTGATTACTGGATTTGTAACTGAGAACATAAGGCAGGATACTTTATTTTACACTTACCTTGATCCATCGTAGGAAATAGATTTTACCTGCCCACACTGTCTAAGCAGTGACTGCAACTGTTTATGGTACAGATATCCATAAGGAGGAATATTCTTCAGCTGTTAAGAAAAAGAGGTTAAATTTGGATACATTCAATTGCTTTAATGCACTTTCAAGTTCACCTCAATAATTAGCTTTCTCCTTCACTTGAGCTGCAATAATTATGCACAATCTAAACTCCAACAAATTCTGAAAGTACTAAAGTCATTCAAAGTACTGAAAGTACATTCAAAAATCTCAAAAGACAATAAAAAAAATCATTTTGCTGCTAATAATGCCCTACTGCTTCAAACCAGTAGATAAACTATAAATGAAGCAAATTAATTTGTAATTATATATATTAATCTGGTATTTGTTCCAAAAAGCTGTCTGGTGTCTCTGATTTTGTCTGGAACAGAAAAACCCTGGAATGCTACAATTTTTGTCCACAATTGAGAACTATATCCTATACAGTGTGCACAGCCTGGGAAACTCAAGGACCTACAGCTCCTGCATATCCCAGCAGAACTATCACATACTGAATTACTGAGGTATGGTGGGACAGCTTGCACAACTGGAAAGCACTCTCACATGGATACATGCCTCTTAGCGATGACAAAGAGCAATCTCCTGGTCTTTTTTGTGTAGAGGAGTAACTACAATGTAAGCTTTCACAATTATTAATATGCAACTGTAGCCGCATGTCCATTTCTCTAACTTTTTCTTAATAATATCTCAAAGGAGATCTTCATTTAATATAGAATCATGAACTACTAAATAGCAAGTTCAAACTTTGAGATTTTGAACTATTTTTCAGGGCCTATGCAACTGTCTATTATTTTCTTTGGCTCTTACAACTTCAGACAGGAAAAAACATTATTTTTTCAAAATGTTCCTATGCCTTGAAGTTACAGTACCAAGGTCAGCTGCTGATCAAAACCATGTTCTAGGTTAGACTGCAGAAACTGCCTCAAGGAAAGGCAATTTAGCGAGATCAGAGAGCGGGAGGCTTAACTGTGTTTTGTATCTTCAGCACACCATTAGGAACAGCATAGGGCTGTAAGAGTCTCTCCAAGTGAGAGCCTGAGGAACTTGCAGCACTTGTGCCAAAGATGATCATTTACACTGATGAAGACACAGCAGCTACTTCTTCCTTCTTCAAGGGAACAAGCAGTTGATGTATGAGCAGATCAAGAGTTAAATACGTTAAAAATAAGCAGCTTTTTAAATCTACCAGTTTACTATTAATCAATGCTGCTGTGGCAAGACTCATCTTTATTCCACAAGATTGAGTCTAGTCTGATATTTTGCTTCAATACCCTTAAATAGTATGAAGCACAAAAAAACCCCTTGTCAACAAGGTTTTCCGACTCTCCTTTTTATCTAACTATTTTCTCTTGTGCCAATAAAAGTCTATTCTTTGAAGCTCCTTGGTAGGTTTGGTTTCTTTAAGCACAGGTCATGGTTGTTTTACAGTGTTATACCTAGTTCAGATTCACCAAACATTTTCTTAGTTTAGACTACACAGTTTTGAAAAATCAACACAGCCATTTTAAACTTGCACTTATGCCATCAGATGAAAAGCAATTTTAGAATATAAAAAAGGCAAGTGCAAGACCTGAATAACCTTAAAGCAACAAGCATGTATGCCATGCACTGACAAGCAGGAGATTACAAAAAAAGTAACACTGAAGTTGCTACAACACATCACTTAAGTACTCATTTAGAAGTACCCTTGATAGTCCTGTTCTGCTCTTCCAAATATTTTTATAGTTTGATGGGAGTTGTTTGCCTGTGCAAGACTAGCAATCAAATGCACAGAGGCAGTTCTCAGGAATTCTTCTAAAATTGCCCACCTACACAATGTTTATTGTATTGAAAGAATGGGAGGTGGGACAGACTTCACCAAGCAAGGACCAGAGTAGGTAATTATTTCTGTCCTTGCCCAAGACAGAACAGAACTTGAAAATACTATGCAAACACTTCATATTTCTATTACTTGATTCTTAATTAAGTCATTCACCTTCTTAACATACCATTACAGTAGTTTTTGGATCTTTGCCAGCAAGGTCTTTCATGGCAATTTCTTCATTACATTTTGCAAAAGTACAGTAGTTTGGATAGAAAGCACCAGCTATTACCATCTGAAATCAAGAAAATAATTTGTGAAACACAGCCAATTATATTCAGTTCCTTGAAATGAGATACACTGGCAACATGAAGAGACACCAACATCTTCACAGGAATATTTTTTCCTGTCTCTGTCCAGGAATTACTGGAACTGGAGACTAAACACAAATTCTTAAAAATATATCTTCATGAAGAGAGTTCAATTTCCAGAATAATTCTACAACATTTTTAATGCTTTTGTATGCAGACTTGCTCTATTCTATTGCTCGAAAACTGTAATTGTTAGTTCTGATTTCAAGAGCCTCAATTTAAATACATTCACACAAAATAGCTACAGGTAAATTGTTTGGTTTTCAGGCTGCATCTTAAAATGTTTAACAATTCAGCTCCAAGAAGCTCACTGCTTACACAGTTAAACCAACTGCCACTGAAATGATAAATAGGTCTGCGAAAACGAAATCACTGCTGATCAGTCCAAATAAGACAAGAAATTTAACTGGAAATTTGACAAAGTTAAATTAGGTGAAAAGATATAAAATTCCCAGCACCCCCTCCACACTAACTAACCAAGCCAGTGATCAAACAGAGCACCTGAAACAAGGGATAATATAATTTTCAAATAACTAACATTACCTGTCCTTCTACATTGCCAATACACTGCCAAAAAAATTGGGTTTTTTTCTACCCAAAATTACAGCATCCACAAAGAATTTTGAAAAACGAGTGTAATACTAGTTCATCAATATTAGCATATGAAAATTCAGCTGCAATTTTTGTAAATAGCATCTCTTTATGACAGCAAAGCATTACCTGCAGGATGAAGCGTTGTTTGCACTCATATTCCTGGTCCACAGTAGATGGCTGAGCTTTAACATGCATGTTAAATGCACTGACTTGCCTTTTCAAGTTGTGAAATAACTCTGCCACCTGAAATTTGATCTCTAAGTTACATTTAAAGTGGATCAAGCCCAACCACAAATTAAAAGTAAAATCTGTTAGTAAAAGTCTGAAATAATTGGGCAAACTCCCTTCCCTTTTCAGGTGACTGATATGCATTTCACCAATATACTGCTTAGCACTTCTGTGTTGGAAAATAACTTCAGTACTGTGACTCAATCAGTTCCCATTAAAAAGAACAACTCTGTAGTCACAAAGTGTATTATGCATATACGATACAGAACAAAATTAGGAAAAGAACTGCAACAACCTTTTACAAGATGATATTCTCTATTAAAATCACTTCAGGTTTGTACTTTAGGAGGTAAAAATCAACCTGGACTTCTGCACCCAACTGCAGTGGTGACCATACTGCACCCTCAGTTTAGCAGACAACTGTGATTACTGCGAGAGACATCAAAATTATGCCTTCCAGCAGAGCATATTAAACTTTCCATCTTCAGCATTTCCAAGAAGCTTCCACAAGCAGCCTCTGGCCCTCCGACCACACAGTGAATGCCTTCACTCTCCCAACTGATTCTGGAGCAAATACAGAAAGTACTGTCCACACAGCGTCTTTGGACCTACATTTCCCTTTCCTTTCTGCTGCTGGCAGTTTTAGGACACTACTAGAACAACTACCATTACCAGAAAGGAACCCGTGTGCCTGACTCAGTTCTGCAAACCCACTTCTACACAAGAGATTATGAAACCAGTACCTTCAGCTGTGGCAAATAAAAGCCCCCAAATATCACTAAGTGTTAAGTGAAGGTGACCATTCTAAAGTCCTTATATATTATGTCAGGCACAACCTCTTCTGGCATTATCTGAAACTGACCCAAGAGAGGCTAACATGTGAGACTGATCATTCCACTGTCCAGTTTTACAAAATTTGCTTTCCTCTCTTTTTTTTGTTGTTGTTATCACATATCCAAGTCATAAAACTACAGTCATTTCTTACCCAGATGGTTGCTCACTATCAAAATCTTTTTTTATTTCCTGTGCTTTTTGAACACAGGCCCTACACTGCTCATGCCAAAGGTATGAATTAGTGAAATAATGGCCTAGGCCATTCTGCTAATCAGTTACTCAGGAATTTGACTTATTTCCCCCACAATATATCACATTAAGCTTGAAGCCCATTGTGATGCAGAGTTTTCATTAATTGCTGCACCAATGTTAGCAACAAAGGCCCACAAATTCTCAAATCCAGGCCTCACTATGTAACTAACTGTATTTGCTTAGTTTTCCCAACCAGAAGACAGAAGATATTTAACAACAGACAGCAGTCACACCACAATCAGTGATCTGAGGAACCTATAAAACTAGCAAATACTGGAGGTTTCTTAAAAGTATTAAAAATATGTTAAACAGTTAGTAATTTAACACCACTTTGTTTATCCTAACCAAAGGAAAATTCCTTTCATCTAAATTCATACTTCATTTTAAAAAAATATACATCTATACATATTGATAGATATATAACACAGTAGTCTTACCCAAGATCATAACATTTACAGAGAATGAGGAAAGTTAAGCCCTTCTGCTTATAAAAACCACGACCTATTTAGTCTTACCTCTTTGATCTTGTTTATATGGATGCAATTTGATCGACCCCACTCAAGCTCTTCCTGAAAAAGAAAGTTAGAAACTTTTTTCTTCTACTGCTAGAGTCCTTTCTCTCACGTTCTTCTGTGCAGACACAAATAATAGTTACATATAGCAATGGAACAATTTAATCACATTGCACAGCTTTCTTTGCATTCATAGTAAGTATTACGCCACATATGAAGATACAAGTCAAGTTTGACTAAAACTATATTCTGGTTATCACCAATGCAGTAGTGGGTCATCTAAACTTTCCATATAAACCCGCAAGTTCAACTCCTCTGTGTTGCTACCAAAAATCCTACTTTAAGATCCATACCTAGAGAATCATAGCAATGCTAAGGTTTGGAAAGACCTCCAGGATCATCGAGTCCAAACATTAACCCAGCACTGCTGCATCCAGCACTAAACCATGTCCCCAAGTGCCACACTCTCACACCTTTTGAACAAATCCACGGATGGTGACTCCACCACTTCTCTGGGCAGCCTGTTGCAATGTTTTCAGTGACGAAATTTTTCCTAATTCCAATCTAAACCTCTCCTGGTGCAACTTGAGGCCATTTTCTTTCCTTCTTGTGAGAAGCGGCCAACCCCCAAGTCACTACAACCTCTTTTCAGGCAGTTGTAGAATAATAAGGTCTCCCCTGAGTCCCCTTTTCTCCAGACTAAACACTCCCAGTTCCCTCAGCTGCTCCTTACAGGACTTGTGCTCCAGATCCTCCACCAGTTCCATTACCCTTCTCTGGACATGCTCCAGCACACCTCAAGGTCTTACAGTATTTTCTACATAGGTCTTGAGGTGTGGCCTCACCGCTGCCAAGTACAGGGGGAAAAAATCACTGCCCTGGTCCTGCTGGCCACACTACTGCTGATACAAGCCAGGGTGCCACTGGCCTTCCTGGCATCCTGGGAACACATCCAAAAATCTCAGAGCTTCTTTTCTCTGAATGCACATCTTTATCAGATAGATTCTGGCCATCTTGGCTAATTGTTGTAACTCAGTGTATGTTACTGCACTGGTGTTCATAAAAGATACTACACTCTGAAAAGAACAGAGAAAATAAAAAAGGTTTTATCTTGCACACACAAAAGAAGGACTGGAGGCAGTTACTGTGTGCATGCTACTGGTTTTTGTGACTGATGCACATAAACATCTTCCATCTTTCAGGGTTTTCTGAGGGGGCAGAAATCTGTGTGTTTAAAAAAACAGATATACTTATGCA
Organism: Pachycephala philippinensis; assembly: GCA_013397055.1. NCBI lineage: Eukaryota > Metazoa > Chordata > Aves > Passeriformes > Pachycephala > Pachycephala philippinensis. Next base: position 238,110 of record VWZT01012012.1, read on the forward strand.
TATTAGAAGTATTTCTTTCAACTACAGCTCAATTTCATTTTTTAGGCTGGATTTCAAACCCTCTGGCCACTGTTGATTCATCTGTGAAAGGGACTACGTAAGGGATTGTCTTCAAACAACTCCGCACTGGATTCAAACACTCATTTTCTCCCAAAGCCTATCCTAATTACAACTTTTCATACATAAATATTATCAATAAACATTGCTAGCAAAAACTCCTTACTTTTCTTATATACTATGAAAATAAAATACTCCAGCACTGAAGTCACCAACCTTGAATAGAGAAGAAATAAAGTTTAACTAACCATGGGACGTCTCAGCTTTCCGTTTTGTTTGTGAGCCTGCCATGCCTAAGAAAAAAATGGTGTAGTTTTCAGACAGAAAATATAGAGCTTTAGTAGTAATGATTACAAATATTAATGTGACATTTTAAACTATGAAATTTTTTTTCATATCAACACTGTAGGTCATTTTTTAACAACAGGCTGTCCACCTGGCTTTATGAAGGGAAATGGATGAAGTGTTAAAGCACATGCAAACATTCATAAATTAACAGAACCATTTGGACGCTTTGATGCTGTAATAAAGCAGATTACTTTCAAAACCTTTTCTTTTTTTTCCTTGCTTTGGGACAAAAGGAAGTGAACTGACCGATTCAGATAAGTTGTGATGCAAATGCCTCCCAGAAAACAGGGCTGGAAGAGAAATTAAAATACCCAGCATATTAATGAGAGTAACTTCATTATTAAGCAGCTTATGACAGATGCCTGCAGAATCAATTTTTTCTAGTTTGACAGCAAGTCACCTCATAATACAATATTCCAGCTTACTGTGGACACTGACTACTAGCAAAGTTGAACAGCCAGACTGCACTTCCCTACCTTCATAGAGGCTACCCTCGAAGAAATACAATCTGGACCACAGAGCTTGGAAACAAACTGAATTTACCTGTTATCTTCTGATACTCAGCCATTCAAAATAAAGCTTTCACATCACTCACACACAGAGATACTTCACTGGAAGCTCTGTCTGAATGTTCGTGTTTATTCTCCAGGACAACATACTGGTTTAAAGAAATATCATCTTCAGATGAACAGGTGATAATTACCAGGTGACACAAGGGAAATATGATAAGGGGAATTCAGAAAACATTAATTTTGAGCCTCAGGATCAGTGGATACATGTGGCATACATGCCCATGTGTGCTTCACAAAATGCTGACAGCAGAGTAGAAAGAAACAAGTCTGTTTTGAACTGTGTTGAAGGACAACATGTTTTAAAAAAATGAATAAACTAAATCAGCAGCTGAAAATTTTGGACTCTCCAGAAGACTACAGAACATACCAGAGCATGTATAATATAAAATGCTGGAATTTGAATAGCAAGTTCCTTTAGCAGAAGCCTTTGCTGTGCTGAACCAGCTCTGCCTCTGCCTGGAGGAACTGACCCCTGTCCATGGTACTGAGCCAAGAGTACCAAAAAATGCCAAGCACGTTTCACACCTAGACCAAGGAAAATGGCATTTGCACAAAAACATCACAAAGCCAAAGCTAGGAAGTCTGGAGAAAGGTCACCAAACTCATTCTGTACTAGAATTTTCCAGTCCAAACTGTCCTTGGTTAAAAATTATCTCCAAACATCATCACATCTCTGGCCTTTTATTTTTGGCTATTACAGTAGAGACAACTGGGACATTACACAGCTGGACAAAGACTGCAAAAAGCATCGATATGTAGCTAGCAGCAATGTGAAGTTTGTAACAACTGCAAAGCACAAATGATGCACTGATCCTACTAAGGTGAGACTCACCATCTTGGTCTATCACATTTCACTGTAATCTAAGCTGGAAAAAAAGACTTACCCTAAATGCATTCACAATTGCAATACAGTCACTCCTACTATTCCCAGCAAAAACCATTTTTTTCCTGTCAATACAAACAAAAAGTATTAGCAACAGTATTTTTTTTCAAATATTGCATGTAATACGCAGCTCAGAATGCTACATTATTAACACCCTCCATGTCTTTAATAAACATGATCAATACACTTACTGTAATTACTTGCTCTTATTCACATCTCCTTGCTGAAGAAGATGCACTGTATGAGCAGGATAATAATAAATAATTGTCCTTGTTATTTTTAAAACCATTTTAATAGACACTGCCACATGGTCACATGAGAAAGTCAAGGCTGAAGAATCAGGCCTTATGCTTAAGAAAGGATGAGTTAGCTCTGTGATTTATGTTCCCAAATAAATAGATTCTGGTATGAGCTACCTGGAAAAGCTTCATTTTGCACTGCTTGGCACTTTAACAGAAAATTAAGACTCATGACACAGAAAATTATATTAAGTGATCAACTTTGCTCTCAAATGTAGTTAATAAGTTATAAAACATCTGGAGTACTACCTGTATGCATCAACATGCTTTTTGAAAGGTACTGCAAAAAAATTCTGCGAAGACAGTGCTGCAGCTACAAAAAAACCAAATCAAAATGAAAACCTGCAAACCATTTGGTCTTAGAGAAGTGTTCTCACGTGTTCTTCTTTTAGTTACCTATAATAAGGCATTCCTCCAAGCAACCAAAGACATGCCCAAGGACTATCAATTTTCCAAGATGCAGCTCCACTGGCAACTGTGTCAATACCATTCCTAAGAAAGTCAGCTCACCATCATGCAGATTTTCTTCTGTTTGCACACAGTTTGTAAGTGCTCCCAGCTAGAGAAATTAAAATGTGATCACTTGTAAAAGATGACTAAGTAAACCTCAAACAATTTTTAAAGTCTGGTACTTTTGAAACCAAAGCTACTACATATACTGGATATAAAAGCAAGCAACAAATGATGAAAGTATTATTTCTTATGCACTTTGGAAAAGAAATAAGTTTAATTCAATGAAGATTCTACCCCTTATCAACTTTTAATTAAATTCAAAATCACTATCTTCCTTGTACAGGTGAGAAGGGTATCTTCAGGCTGACCTCTATACATAATACGGTGTAAGAGTGTGATTTATTACTTATTCATAAACAGCGTCGCTTAGAGAGTTCAAGTTATTTTTTTGTCTATTTTTCTATTCTTTCCCACCACAGATGCTAGTCCTCAAAGAGTATCATTACTATCTGATGAAATTATAATCTTTTTTTAAGATGTAACTACAGAAATTATGCTCAAGAGGATAGTGTTTCACACCTAGACCAAGGTGTGAAAGACTCTCTAGATACAGTTCATATCTGAGGTTCCAGCTAAGGTTACTACTACCTTAACTACATAGAAAACCACTTCTGCAGTACATTCCAATTACCTTGATTTTAACAACACTAAAAGGAAGCCTACCTCTTTCAGCTGAACTATTGTACGTTCGATGTCACCTACACTGGGTGGAGAAAGAGCTGTTGCCAGCAAGGCTTTTGGTTCCCCTATATCAAGCTTCTTTAATTTTAAGACTGCAGTTCCCAATGGACAATGCTGAAGGGAAGACAAGATTATTATTACTTTCCCCCCATGGGAAGTGTGACAAAGTGTTTTATATGAAAAAATACGTTAAAAGTTTACAATTTAGCAAAATCCAAAATTAATTTTGTACAACTAGGGTTCTTTTTTTCTTTTGAGTAGATTGCTTATTGCTACTCCACATCAATTTTACTACTATAATGTATCTCCTTCTATAAGGCAACTATGTGGAATGATCTTTGCCAATTAGTTATCACGCTGAATTCTAGTCATTGCTATAGCTGTCAGTAACTATTCCAATTGTCTTCAGGGAAAGTAAAGCAAAGCTTCTCTGCTATGACTACATGCATCAAAGAAAACCTAATCCTAAACCCAAAAGCCTTACCAGCATCTCAAGTTCTGACTTCTCTGGAATACAGTCTGCCCAGAAGGCCTTATGTACAAGCCTGTAACAATACCCTTCGGAAACACGTCCAGCACGACCTTCACATAAAAGAACAAATTACCAATTTGTAAAGTGCCCAAGTTTTTTCCAAACCCATCCATCTACAAACCCTCTGGGCAGCTTGAGCAGCACACGACAGCTGATGCTGCAGGCTGAGCTGTGTTCTGCTCTCGAGGCAGACAGGCCCAGTTGAGACATAAGGGTAGGACAAAAATATTTTGCTTTCATAGGAGCAGTAACCAACAAAAGACTTATGTAAGTATTTCACTCAAATACCTCTTTTGCACAACTGCCCTCAAATCAAATGCCATTTTTCCCAGTTGAACAGGCACGTCCTATTTGACCCTATAGCTAGAAAATAATCTTTAATATAAACAACTTCTAAGATACAATGATAAACAGCAAAACATCTTCATGATCTCTTCACAGAAAACACGACTCAGAAGTCTATCTTCCCAAATCCAAACACCACTCACTTCAACCAGCTAAGGGGTAGGTACTCCTCTCTGTGGGATTCTCCACTAGAGAATCAGGCCATAAAGTCACATGCATAAGAAGTCCCAGTCTTCTACACAAAATACTACTTCTACTGGTTGTATATTGGCAGGTTCTTGTGACCTATGCTGACCCTGAACCAAATGGAAATAAATCTGTATACTGGGGTTCACAGTGAGGTCTTGAAAGGGGGTGGCTACAGGTGTGGCTTCTGTGAGAAGCTGCTGGAAACTTCTCCCACATCTGACAACGCAAGAGTGTGAGCAGGAAGCAGCAGCAGAGAGAATGTGTGACCTACTGACTACAATCTCCATTTTCCATCCCCCTGTACCACTCAGGAGGAGAAGGTAGAGAAATTGGGAGTGAATCCAGGCCTGGGAAGGAGTGGGGGGAAGGTGTTTAAGACTTGGCTTTATTTCTCATTACCCCAGACTGATTTGTTTGCTAATAAAATTAAACTAATTTCCCCAAGCTGAGTCTGTTCTGCCTCTGATGGTAATTGCTAAGTGATCTCCCTGTCTTCATCTCAAAGTTTGAGCCTTCTGCCACCATTTTTCTCCCCCTGTCCAGTTTGAGGAGAGGGGAGTCATAGAGCAGTTTAGTGGGCACCTGGCACACAGCTGTAATTGTGAAGACCTCATAACACTTAAAATAACAGTTTATATCTGAAGATGTCACTGCTATTAAATTATTTAGTACTATTTTTGACTGAAGCTCAAAAGATTTTGATATTTAAGAAGACTGCCTTACTCAAAAAGCCAATAGGAAATCTTATTTATCCTTGTGCTGTGAACACTGGTGTAAAGTAGAAACACTGCTGTGGATATTTTAACTCATTTAAGAGTGAAACATACACACGAAAAGTTTTTTTTACTGCTGAAACTCACAAGCAGTTACCTAGCAGTACCTATCTCTCCTATTTAAAAATGGCCCGTGATAAAAAAATTGCTATTAAATAACAAAGAATCCATGGTCTACGAATTTTTATACTTTTCAATAAAATACAAAACACTCCTCCGAAAATATACTCGAGAAAAAAAAAAACATTCACTCATAGTTGTTTCATCACATTTTTATATCCTGACATGGTGAAGACTCACCAAGTATTAACGGCCAAAATAATCTCTTTTTACTATTAATACAATAAAAAGCAACAAAGAATTCTTCATGAAGGTCAGCTTCTAAAATTCCTTGCATCATCTATTGTAACCTTACCTTTTATTTGACTACAGCTTGTTTTAGATGCCCAGCAAAGTCTCAAACTTTGGCAATTAGTTTCCTTATTGCAGAACAAAATTTTAGTTAAGCAGAAATCTATCACTGCAAGTAAGAAAAAAAAGATTCCTCATGGCAGTGGAAAGAAATACACAAGAATAATCTGTATTATCAGAAAAGTAAAGTTGGAATAACTTGGATAGCAATAAAGAGAACATCAGATTTATGAACAACCAGACCCAGGATATTCTGAATACTAATCAAAGTGCTAACAGATCTTACCATAAATATAATGAACCATTGTAGATGACAATCATTAAAAAGCAATCATGTCTGCATTTAGAAACTCTGTATCAAAATTTGCTTAAACTGATGCAATTATTTCAAAACACAGTCAGAATGTGATTAAAAAGCTTAACTTGTGACATCAGGTCTGGTTCTGCTTGTTACTGCATTTAAAATTAACCCATAGTGAAGATTTAAACCAACCTCCCACTCAGTAGCTGTATTTGTTCATATATTCAGATTTCTCTGTTGTGAAAGAAAAAATTCAACAGCAGTGCTTTGAACAGTGACATATCATGGAGACCTAACCTAGCACAAGTATGGAAAATATTACAAATACACTGTATACAAAATCACACGATTTAGACAACTTACCGTACTTAACATCAGGAACTGTTACAGAGCTCTCAGCTATGTTGGTAGCTAGAATAACCTGAGTTTTGAAGCAAAAAAATAAGCAATGAATGCATAAACAAAAAATTACTCACATTAATGTTTCTACATGAAAAATCCAACTTGCTACGAAATATAAATGCAATGGCAACACAGCGTTTCTGCTCTGCATATTAAAAAAAGCAATACCACACCAGGCAAAACAATACAAAAAAATCTTCTATTTTCTTGTTCTGAGCTCAAAAAAGCATAATAAAGTAGTACAGCATAGGACAGTATAGAGGAAGAATGGAAGTATTTCCTTGTGCTTGTGCCGTATGAAACATCACACTGTTAGCAGCAATACTCTCTTAGTGACAGCAGATGAAGAAAAGCAAGGCAGCAGCCAAAATGTGGGGTACAAAGTGGGTCAGAGCCTCCCACACTGGGGGCCTACTTCGCTATTCAGTGCCACCAGCAGCACTCCCCTGTCATGCAGGTGCCAGAATCAACGTGCTCAAACCATTCTGAAGGATAAAAACAGCAGCGTGCAATAGTTTAAGGGTAACTTCCTGTTACTGCACTTCCCTCGAGGTCTAAATACCAGTTAAAACAACAGCTTGGTAAGAAAGGCCAGCAGTTTACACACTGAAAAACACAAGCGCTTTGTCCTCACAAAATGGTTTGAGTTAGAACAGCTGATTTTACTTAAATACATTATTATTTGCCGTTACTGATCTAGCAAAAGGTTTCACATGCTTTGAAAAACTAATGATTTAAAAGTATTTACTTTTCTGTAGCCAGGAACTGTAGTTGAAAATACTTTACTTTGTTCCTCCAATGTTGCACATGCGTGAAGTGGGTACACTTGCCACCTAAAGAAAATATATTAATGAAGTATTTACTGATGCAAGGATACTGAAGTTCATTATACTTCTGTGCTAAACCCTATTACGTACTTAGAACTCATACAGCTGGAAGACTCATGTTCAGATTTAACTGAACTGAAACAAATGTGGTCTAACTTACCTTTTATACTTATGTGAGAGGCAAGAGTGCATGTGTCTTATTTCATCTAAACCTAGGGAAAAAATAATCAGTAGTTTACTTTTCGCTTTAGTCATCAGGAACAATTCTAAAACATCTATTTCAAATATTAATTGCCAGTCATTATTACCTCTTTTATACCATATAATAAAATGGTAGAACAGTTAAACAGCAAATATAGTAAGTCGCTGAAACCCAGTGAGCCAATTTTTCAAGAACCATTTGGCATTAATTTCACACTTAATAAAGTGAAAGTGCAACAGCAGATTTAAAGGCCATTTGACAACATCCCATTATTAGCCCTTGTTTCTGTTTCTTACAAGTGACAACGCTCACCACATGCTGAGTATCTGTCTGGTTTAGGCTAATATTGGGTATTTCAGCCAAAACAAGTTCTTTCAAAGAGCAGGGCCAAGGAAAAAAAATTAAAAAAAACGATTTCTGCCTTAGCCATCTCACCTTTGGCCATTCCAGTGCCTGTTTTCTGGGGCATGGATGTCACATCTGCCAGGGGAAATCTTATGACTAGGGGATTTTTTCTATCTTCCTGAATACCTCCACAGACACAAACCTTTCTGAGCAGTTTCGTTTACTTCTTATTGAGACTTCAATTCCAAAAGCCCCATATTCAAAAATCTGTCCAACACTGGACTTCCCTGGAGGTTGTTTTTATGATTAAAAACAACTAAAAGAACTTTGATTCATGTTTGGCAGAGCAGGGTCTGCATCATCACTGTTAACAGTAATAATTAATCAGCCTAGTAATTACTGACTAGACACAGCAGGCAGTATCTGCTGACCAGTTTTAGAAACGGTAAGAGTTGACTGACCATGATACCTACAGAACACAAGGATCCTACCAGGAGACAAAGGTCTGGAATCAAAGAGGAACTAGTAACAAAATGTGTCTGGCAAATATACAAGGACAATAAGGAGAGCAGGGCATGGAGAAGTGCAAAAGAAAATATGGAACAAAGGGAGATCAACACATGTACTACAGATAAAATTAGATCACTTGGAACATACTCATGCCTGTACATTAAGAAAATTACAGTGTAACATAGCACTTTCTACCACCTGTTACCTACAGAGAGACAAGCTCTGGGAACAAAGGAGAATCGAATACTGAAGGGTATTTATCCATAAAGAACAAGACTTGGTAGCACTACAAAAAAACAATTAAGCCATGAACAAGACAGGCAATTACAAGGGAATGCATGGCATCCTGCTTGAGACAGCTGCAGCTCCTTCTGGAAGCAGGTTCTGCCCCATCACTGAGTTCCCCAAAGACAGTGGGCAAAAATCACTTAACAGCATCCTCAGAAGAGCACTGCTCTTTCTGGCTGCTGCTGCACACTCAACTTGACAAGTCAGTGGGAGTGTTATTTTTAATGTTCAAAATGCTATGTAGTTGTTAGCACTCAAAAAAGCTAAGCATCTCAAATCAACATCCTAAATGTGGATGTTAAATGTGTAAAAATAACCCAAAGCTCTGTCTCAGCTGCCGTCTTGTAAACTGAGGGCTCTCCTCCCCTTTTCTCCAGTTCTGTATAAAAACATTTTTGAGGAAAATTTCAAGCAGTATTTGCTAATCCTGTGTTCAGGATCAGTCTTGAGTCACCAGTTTAAAACCAGACAAGGTCAAATGCTGAACAAATAAAACACAAACCTAAGTGTACCAGCTCATTCAGAAACCACTACCTGCACAGGTTTCCACAAATTTACCAAATGTATTTAAACAAAGTAAAAACCAGTGTATCACTTGCAGTTATAAGCCATGAGGGATAGCAGCACAGTAAACAAAAAACAAAAACCAACCAAACAAACAAAAAAACCCACAAAAAATCCCCAAACAAAAAACCTCAAAGTGAAAGATAAAGATTTAGGATTTGAAAGTGTTAAAGAGTAATTTCAGACAGAAATGAAGACTCAGAGGGCCTGAGGAAGTCTGAAAACAAACCAGACAAACACCAGTATCAGAGGCCAGAGGCAACAGAGACGCTCTCCCTATGTTATTAACCACAAACTGGAATGGGCCTTACATTGACAACAGTGAAATAATTCCATCTACCCATTAATTTTATAGAGAAGGTGATTCCCAGAAAGGCAGGTCTAATACTTTTTAGCTGATAGGGAACACTCAGCACTGAAAGCTACTCCACAAGTGCAGTGTATCTTTGAGCTGGTGTGCTGTACTTCCAGCCCTAGCACTGGCATGCCTACTCCTGAGCTCAACACAGCCAAAAAATAAACATTTTACAGAGTAAGAAAGTCCTGGTAGGGACAGACCTCACTGCGTCCAAGGAAACAGCTGCTCTGGACTTCAAGGTGACTCTCCACTGGAACATAACCAAGTCTTTTCAACTAACAAATTTTCAGCTCATGAAGTAAAAGAATACTTGAAACCATCAGGTAACAGATTTGTGATGTTCAGGAAAACCATGCTGCAGGCTAGTTACACTGCCTCTAAAATCCAGCTAACGAGTTCAAATAAGAATGACCGTGAAAACAAAAGCCTACAATAATTTTCATGCAAGACAACTTAGGTTTTATTCTTTACAGAAGACTCTAACTATGTATAGCCAGTCTTTTGATCACTAATTGCTATGTCATCATGTGTGATTATGAGCATGCCAACTACACCAACCAATGTACACGGAAAGAAAAAAGTGAATTTGAACTTTTACAACAACAATCTAAATAAAGACCACACTATATGCAGATAAGGAAACATCTCTAGAAGAATCTTAGGAACTTAATGCAGTAAAAAATAATTGCACTAAAAAATTGAGCAACTGCATTTCTATAAATTAACTACAGAATTAATTTTATTATTTTTAAAATACATAAAATCTGAATTTTCGACTCACAGCTTTTGCAATTACTGCCACAATTAAAAAAAGTTTCCAAGAAAAAATGCCCAAAGAGACCAATGAACCTCATTTAAGTACGTGTTTAATAAATCCCTGGAAGAAGTGCCAGAAGAAAGCTCATTAGATGACAAATAACAAAAAAGAAAATTATTATGTCATAATACTCACCTGGTAAAAAGACGAGCACACTGCCACATTCCAATGCACCACTAAAGTTCTTTTTCTCCCTAACAAGAAAACACAGCTTCATTAGTTTTACAATCTCAGTCTGCTTCATTACCCCAAGTTATTTTATTCTGGAAGAACAACCAGAAGTGCACACGTTTTGTAACACGCATTATTTAAACTTCCTGAAGAAATTAAATTTCAACCATTATTTGCAACTATGCCTTCTGAAGAACTCAGTATATAAACACTGGAACCAGAGCATTAGGTTTAGTCTTTTTCTTCAAAATTATGACAAAAAGAAACATTCTCATTCTGCAATGAAGTTAGTCATACTTAGGTTACTTAACACACACTCACTGTTAGACAAAAGTCATAGAAGCAACTTTATTACATTTTCAGATACTAAACATTAATTTACAAAACACAGAACAGCAAAATCAAGTATTTACTTATTTCAAATGACACTAAGGCATTAAACAGCCAGTGAAAATTTGTGCCTAATTTTTATCCTTTTTTTCCATGAAATAATGTATGTTTTAGGTTATAATATAAAATAGTAGCTCTGGTTTCATTCTTGATATAAATACTCCTCAGCTCCGGTCTACAGCAAAGAATATAGTTTCCATACGACATGGCTGCCTTCAATAGTCACTCATGCTCCAGGGCATGAAATGCACTTTAAGAACAGAGGGTACAAATCAAACAAATGCATAAAATAAAGGCAGAGATGCAAGTATAATTAAGTTTCCACTAATAATTATGGGCTGCTGCTGTTGCCTAATTAGCTTCTCATTTCCCCAAGAGCCACTGATTCCAGATCTTGAACTGTATCTTACCTATTGCTCCTCTTTTCAAACTCATCAAATGAGTTAATCAAAGACACTGCGACTTGATACATTTTCTGTTCTATCACCGGTTGCCCGCGGCTCTGAGGATGAAGCTGTTTGGAGAAGGTAATGAGGTTAACAAAGAGTAACAGGCTAAGACTGAAGTTCACACATGTATTTCAATTTGTCAAGTGCCTGCAATTAAAATTGATCCAGCACAGAAGCTTGTACAAAGAAGTAACTTCATCTGATACAGTCATTACCTTCTAAACAGACATTTTTCTTCAAGCATACTACCATTCTAATGCTCAAGAAATACTTCTGATATTTACCTACTTAAGCACTAGGCCACCCTCCATTCGTTTGCAGGACATACTCCTTATCCTGAAGTGTCAAGCACATGGGACTGATCACAACCAATGGGAACAGGATGACAAGGAGGAATTTGTGCAACGAAGGTGCAGTGCTTCCCACTGCTCCTATTACACAGATCTCTCTACCTGCCTGCACATAAACCATGTACCTCTTCCTTATTTAGATTGGTTTTGCATTTAATGGGTCTTGTGGTTTTGGTCACACCCTGTCTAATAATTACTCTTCTGCTTTGCTCAACAGAACCGTGATGATTCTGTCTACTCTGTTTCCTAGCATTCTGTACAAACTCAAGGCTTTAGTATTTAAGAACACAAACCATCAAGTCTTCAGAGCAAAGACAGTAACTTAATCACTTTCCAGTTTTAAAATAAAACTCTTAATGAACTAGACCTGCTTTGAAAAAAGGTCTGTAATATTACACATTTTTCCCTGGCAGGCAAAATGGCTTTTAATCATTGCTCACCTGTCATTCTCAGAGTTTCTCCTCATTCTAGTGCAAACTCTTTACTGGACCAAGTGTTTCAGAGAGCTAAAAATCACAGACAACTGAACTATCTAAACTATTAAAATCAAATCAAGTTATTTTTCTACCAGTTTCCCTTCGTAAAGGAGCTCATAACAATCACAAAAGCACTGCTCCTAGCACCAGTCTGGCAACACTAATTTAGATCAGCATTTGCTACTGCAACCTCAGTTTTCAGCTTCATTAGCCCATGAAAAACCTCAGAAATACTTGATTGTTTTCTTCAAAGTTATTTTTGCCCCAATATATGTGAAAAATCTAAGAAAGTTACTGCTTCTGGGCTGCTTGAACATAAGATTTTTTTTTGTTTTATATTATCCCTGCTTAAATAACTGTCAAATTTGTCTTTTCAATTTTGCTACTGGTCGTACCTTTAGTATTCTTTAACATGACAAGGCTTCCACATCGCTCTTAATAAAAGGTAACAATGTGACAAACAGCAAATCCAAAAGCCCAGTCAAACCTGACTGAAATAATACAACATAATCAGAACAGCTTTTGACAGCAGCTCGCTACCTTCCATCAGGACCCTGATTCCAGTTCTCTGGATATGAAGGAGTTTTCACCCTTGCAAGGCAAAACTGGCTTGCATTTTTGCACTTTGCTTCACTTTTTAGATTTTCATTTCATATCTCCAACACTATCCAGAACAACAGGCATTTACACAACCAGCTTTAAAATTGCCTATAGATAGAGCCTTCATGCATTTTTCATGAAACCTGTGTTTCAATGATTCTTGGGGCTTAGAGGTTGCTGGTAGGACAAAATCACAGTTCTGTTAAACATCCAGAACAACGTGGCTACAAAGTCCATTTCACCAAAAGAAAAATGAAACACTTTTTGTAAGCTCACAAATTAAACAGTACAACTATAAATGACCCAGTATCAAGGCAAGGGTAAGCCAGTACTACACTGAAAAATGTTTCTCCCTTCTTCCCCTCTTATTTTTATTCTTTCCTACAAATGAAGTAATTCAAGTAGAAAGCTTTATCTTTGATTCAGCTAGATGTCTGTCTAGCCACAGCAGAGGGTTTACTGCAAACAGGCATAAAGAAGAAAAAATAATGACTGGCACTTTTATTCATCTTCCAAATCACAACGGCATCAATGAATTGACAAATTATGCAAGTCAAAACTACCCCCCAAAATTTTTATTTTCAAGCACAGTTTTAAAGCATTATCACATGTGGAAATGAGTGATGTATTGAAGTCAAGAGCTCTGCAGGATTCACAGAAGAATTCTACATTTATACAGTAACATCGAATTATTTTAAGGTTTTTTGAAAAGGGACAAAGGTGCACACCTCACAGCCCAGAGACAGTGACAAAGGACTAAACTGATTTTGACTGAGATGCTTTAAGAAATGAGTTTAAGATTTATGTAATCTGGTTTTATAGTTATTAATTTTAAAATCAAAAGGAAACAGAAAAATTGTTTATCTAAAGAGCAAAGACTGCATTTACTTTTAACTGCTGTGTTCTTTTATGTGAATTTTACAGGCTTTTATACGTGAAAATAAAACACCAAGAACTGAAGTCTGAAGCCTATACCTCAGGCAGTTATCTAACTGATTTAGATTTTAGCATGATGAAAGATGTGCTCCTGCCTCCATATGGCAGCATTAACTCATTAACTGTCTTAACACTCACATTTCACTTTCATTTTATTAGGATGCTATACAAATCATCTTAGACCTTGCACATTTTAATTTTTTAATTGTAACTGGTAGTTAGAGATAATCTTCACACACAGCACCATAAGAAACAAGATCGAGACTAAGAATCGGTGCTTTAGAATTCAATTTCATCCTTTTTTAATATACACAAAAAAAAAGAAAATGAAGAGCACTTATGTGCTTCTATTGTTGCCCCAAGGCACAAGAAACATCTTGGACAAACAAACTCTCCCCATCCCGCTGAAAAACAGAATGGCTATAGATAGGACAACACAAGATAAAGAATCAGATGAAAACTTTGAATAAAAAACACATAGAAAATAAAATGTATAAAAAGGCCTAAGCATTGAAAGCAGTTCCTTTGTTCGTGATCTCCGAGGTGAAAGGTGTGCAAGTTGACATTCAGCTCCAAGTACAGCTATGTCAAATCCAGCTTGACTGAACTAAACTTCTTACTCAATTTCCTGGTTATCTTTTTGTTGTGATCATCAAAAATCTTTTACAAAACCCCATGTATTACATAATCTCCTCCATATTATCTGTCTGAGCTGCCATACTAATGTATAAATACTGATGGGCCAACTGCTATAAGCATTGAGTTTATTTTTTTGTTTGCATCAGAACGTCAAGAGTTGACAGCCTTTTATTTCAGCTTGCCTGTGTCGAGGCATAACCCATGCCTGTGCTCTGTACAGCATAAGCAATTATTTTCTTCTCGGCTTCTCAAACTACCTATTTTATTTTGCTATTTTATTTTCTGCCGAATTGATGGATGAAAGCTAAATAATAACAGTGTGTTCACCCACTGCTGCTTTTTAAGTGCATCCCCCATCTTTTTCATTGTAATAACATTCTAATACTGTTTTGAATTATCAAAACTGACCAATAATTACACCCACGTCTCAGTTACTTTTAGACTGGGTATCATAATACAGGCCTGAGTGCATTTGTTCTACTCTGCTTTAACCTGTTTATTTTGCCTTGAACCATAATACTGCAAGAGTTCACTCAAGTGAATTCCTACACAGCTGTTTTTCAAATGTAAAACAAACTCCTATTATAAAACCACAGAAAACAGATTAACTCATATTTACATTCCTTCCCTCATTACCTGATGTCTACAGAGATACCTGTAAAATGTCAAGAGCTCTACAAACAAAAATATACAAAATACATTCAGTGCAGCTTATAAGCTAAAGATTGACAAAGGAAACACATCTTCAGCCAGTACCTACCACCCTCGTTAGACATCAGAGAAGCAGCACAGCACACCAGGGATCTGAGAGGTATCTGTTATTCTAACACATTTTCATTACTCAAAATTACACATTTGCCATGGTGGCCTACATGGTTACAACACAAATAGGTTCAAAACTACAGCGTAATATCTCTGGCACTAATCGAAAAAAAAAAAAAAAAAAGAAAGAAAAAAGAAAAATAGGAAAGCCTCAGCTGCTAGAGAAGCCAACTTGATAACATCAAAGTTCTAATCATAAATGCTTGTTTTCTCTTCATTTCATTGCACTTTCTGCCTTCAATACATAACAACAACATGAACCAACCCAGGAAATATTCCCTGATTTTGTCAGCTATATTTAAAGAGATCTGTAAATCTTTTTTGTATTACTTTCGGCACACACTTTAACATCATTCATCTTGAATGCAAACTATCAAACAAAATGCCTCATACTACTGAAACATTTCTGTTACACAAAGGGAACTACTTTGCTCGTAAGAAGACTCCTGTTTCATCATCATCTATTAATTCTTACCTAGAATTGCAATATAGAAGTGGGTATATGTCATTTTATTACACAGTTTTCAAGTTACTGTTCCAGTTTCTTATTATGTCCAAAGAAATGAAATTATATTTACAATACCTGGAAATCAAAAATGTCCTTCAGGTCGTCAAGATAATATTCTTCAACTGCAAAAGGTCTGCCTTCTACCTTAAATACACAGACTGGATTCAGACCACTATGAACTGGAAGTGTGAAGTAATCAGCTAATTCTTTAGAGTTGATGGAAGCAGACATCAATATTATCTGTTAAAAAAATGTACAGCAAATGTAAAGCATTAATTTTAACACAAATTGTCCTTCTACATGGGAATCTCCACTTCCTCTTCATGCTAAATGGTCTAATTCTGCTTACTACAGATTAGGTATGTGACCTAAGTATACTTAACACAATCAAACTAAATGCTTAAGGTACCCTAGCTAGCACGTGGAGAAAGGTAAGCACCTGTTAGTGAAGGCTCAGGCTAGATGCCTAGGGCAGACAACACGGTGAAAAGTTCAACCAAAACCATATAGTACTCTTGATAAAGGTATCACCACCCAAACCAGAAATGCCATAAAATACAAGAGCATCCCCCTTACAAAACGACAGGAAGGCAAACTAATGAAGTGGGCATTGTACCACTGTGCTGAGCTCCAAAGCACATGGAAAGCACAAGGAACACATGGAGAGGGCAGGCTAAACCATGACGTTTTCTAACATGATCTTGAAAGGAGAAATTTGAAAGGACTTAATTCTGCAAATATATGAAACCTGTCCCACTACAGCATGGACCGCCTCATGGCTCAACAGATAGTGGCTCACCTATGTCAGGCTAACAGGTTAAATGTAACCTCCCCTGAAGGCTATCAAAACAAAATCCAATCTAAATCTGCAGTTACAGGCAAGGAATATTAAACTACCCCTTCTTCTAGACAATCTCTGTAATCTAGACTGTAATCTGCATGGAATCCTTCCAAAGTGGAAAGAAATGACAGATTCTTAACAGAGTGCCTGAAGGATCACGTAACTGAACCAAGAGTTTGATTTACTCCTAAAGCAGAAATTCAACAACACGGCAGATGAACACATCAGAATAGAGGGTAATCAAAGAAGACAGTTCAACATCAAGCAGCCCAAAACCACTTGTACAGCATGGCTATGTCCAAAGACCCACCAGATGATACCAAAAACTGTTACCAGTCACTATGGAAACTGCACTGTTTGGTCTGACTCAATAGAGCCACTCTTTAAGTCTCAAGTTTCCTTTCAACAACCCTATCCCAGCAAGATCAACCTCAGAACAATCCAGTGTCTGCTCTGCGATCTAAAAATAATAATCAGCAGCAGCCATCTGCCAGAAAATCCAGCATAGTTTAATAGTTTAGATAGTTCAGCTGGTAGATCTTTCCTCAGTACACCAGAATCACTGAACCAACTCCTGTTAGTTGATGCAATGTTGAACTACCTGAGACTTTTGAGGTCTGCAACATTCAAACCAGGAAACAAACAGCTCAGATATATTTCATACCAACCTGAGATAAAAATGCTTTGTTTCCTCTCTTAAATAGGGATCCTTGTACCCTTCTGTTTCATGAATCCAGGGAAGATGGGAGGAGAACCTTACATTTTCTAAATGAATTTGCCACATCAAAGCTCCCTTCCTCTACAGTTTTTCAAAAGGGGCTGAAAAGGGATGAAGTAGGAGACACTGGGCTTAGTATATAAATACAAACTGAACACCCCATTCCACTCTGCTAAAGGCCAGCATGTGAGATCAAGAGTTCACCCTTCCTCAACATAAAAAAAATTCAAAGGGACATCCCCCCACTCTCTCAATTATACATCTCTCTCAGGTTTGTACAATATTAAAAAACTGTCATCTGCAGAAACAACTGCAGAGAACAATATAAAGGGAATAAAATTTTACAGTGACAATTCTGTGAGAGACTGAAACGGAACTATAGAGGAAAATGAAAAATTTTTCAGGAACCTCTAACAGAAAAATGTTTTCTAATAGAAAAGATGACAGGGCCTGTAGGGTTTCCTGCCATTGAAACCAACCAGATAATCAGCATCAAGGGTAAACTTCTCACGAACTCAAGTTTGATCAAATTATTGCTCTTCTCAGTAGGCAGAGCCAAGTGCTAAAAAAGGCTGAATAGTTCCACATTACTGTCTCTGAATTTAAAGATAAGAGTTTTCTCTAAAATCTAAATCAGCATGAAAAGGGATAAAAAGTGAAAGATGTGACGTGCACAGCCATGCCCTATGCCAACTGAAAGGACACTTTCAGTGACAGCATGTTTGGAAGATCTAAAGACCAAGTTTGGATCAATGTGATGGACTGCACATAAAAACCACATATTCCCTTCCAATGGCAACAAAACCAGCCAACCCAGACTTTATTTTGAACAGAAAAATTCACATTGAACAATTAACTGAAGCACTTAAGAGATGTGTCATCTCACAAAATATCTGGAGTCCCAAATAGGCTAACTCAGTATCTTTCTGTGCAGATAACTCCATCACTTCTACTTAATTTCTTAGATTTCAAGAGTTCATTACTTTGGGACCCCAAAGTCTAAATATGTCATGCTAAATGCCTGCAAACTCTGCTTTAGTACAAAGCAGAATTGGCTAACATGCAGAGAAAAACCTCAGCCACGTTTTACTACCAGTTCTGCCCAGAAATTACAGTACAGCATTTCTGGTCTTTCGCTATTTCTTCAAGTACCACTTAAACAAAAAAGCTCAGTTATTTCCAAGAGTTAATGCTACCATTTTAACCAAGGATAAGCACTGCCCTCAATACCCAATATGTAATTCTAGTCAAATATCCATCGTGCATTTTTTAGCCTTAAGCAGGCTTTAGAAACTAATGCATTTTAACATGAGGGGGAAAAAAAAAGAAGTCTCTCAGAACACATTACAGCAGCCAGGAAAAGAATGCCCCCTAGCTTGCTTACTTATGAGGAGTGGCAAACTAAATATTTTAGTAAAAAGTAATAACATAGTAATTTGTGGTAAATTCTTTAAGAATAGGGCCTTTATAGATAAAAGACATGCAAAAATCTTCTTGCAAGAAAAAATAGCAGAATTCAGTTTGAACCCACCTTTACAGACTGTGAATTTGTACACAACAGTTTACGGGTCACCAACAGCAAGAAATCAACTTCTTCTGTACGCTCATGCACCTGGAACACATTATCCATTATTTAATTTTCATTAATTCATCCTCTCCTTTTCGACAATCTCTTACTTTCCTACTCAGTTTTATGTTTTATTTTAGTAACTTGGAATAACAATGTATTTTTGTAGAAGAAAGCACACCTTTTGAGCCTAGGCATGTTAGTCACACTTTGAAATCCCAAAAAGAGTCTTCAGATGACTACAGCAACCTTTGTGAAAGTCGTGTCACTATTAATTTATGAAAATCTAGAATAATGACCAGAAAATCAATCTTGAGCTCTAGTCATTGGTTCTACTAGAGTTGATAGTAACAGATGAATTCTATGCTACTGATGCTGGGTAAATCAACTGTACTGGTAAGATCCCAAATGATCCAGGGACTGATTTGGGTTGTCTGAAAACTAAGCAAATTGAATAGATGTGCCTCATTCCCAGTGGCTTCCAGCTATGATCCAAATACACAACTGCTTTCTAAAACATTAATTTATACCCAATTCTTTATATATCCTAGCACCTCAGCCTTCTGACTGCTCCTTACAGTTCAGCAAATACTTCTTCCCAACATTACCCATGATGACCATATCCCTTTCTTGAATTACAGTTTTAAGTGCAGCAGCTTTTTCTGGAATTCAGCCTTCACAAGTCAATATTCATCTCCTGGAAGCTAATTAGCCGATTCCAACATAATATAAAGATAAGATTTCTACTCAATACTGTCCCATTACAAAAACAAATTTAGCTAAGGTAGTTTTCAGACTGCCAGTAAGGTTTTGATGTAAGACGTCATGATTTTTGGTCCTAGTTACAGCACCCAAGAAAACAAAATTTTAAAAACCTCTGCATAAACCCATTCTCCTGTGCAAGGGGCCAGAAAACCTCACTCATAAACTTCCATATGTAATTAATAAATATTAAAACTAAAGGAATAACAACACTCTCTGTGTATGCACCTTCTATGGTTCAACTTTTGAATCTACATTTAACCTGCATTTCCCTACTAAAGGAAACATTAAGGTTTCCAACACTCTGCTAATACACTGGAGAGCTCAAATCTTTTCCATGAAGACCACTGATATGATTCTTCAGGCTTTGGGGTTTTTTTGTTCTTTTGTCTGTTTGAATGAAGTACTAAATTTTCTTCGTACAAAAATGTAACTACTTGCCTAATCTTTTTCAGGTTCCCAATGCTTCAATTCAAGTACCCTTTCAAGTGCAGTCATGACAGCCTTGTTACTGTAATAGTCTAATGGTACACTAGGTACTGTCTCCCTGATCCTCAAATATCCAACAATTAAACTAGCTCTCAGCTACAATACCAGTAACAGGATAAAAATGAAAAACAGCACTTATAAAAAAATATAAGCTAAAATGAAACACAAAAAAACCCTCAAAAACAACCAAACCTCCTCCAAACCTCCCCCAAAAACCCCAAACCCCTAAGTCCCCTTCTGTATCACTAGATCCCAAGATGTCGTACATCTTACATGTGATTTACATTCCTCATTTGTGACCACACAATTTCACATCTGACTATGATTAACAGTCAAATACTGCTTTCAACATAAAATAAGCATATACACATGTAAAAATACACAAATTTCAAGTGTATTTTCTTTAGCTTTTTAGTAAAGTGATAGCAACAATAATGAAATCCACATGAGTGAACTGCACCTACAGCCTGGAGACAGAACTTTCACAGAGGTATTTTTCAGGATACACCTGAAGAACAGACTTTGAACAGGCCTCCCCCTGACAGGCCTAGCTGGACAGGTTCTTGTATTCCACAAGACAGATTTCAAAAAACATTTCAAGGCACCTGTATCAAAAGTTAAGCGCTCCCAAAAACCCTCCCCCCACCCTCGGTTCTAAGCTTGTTTCTCAAAGGAACAAGCCTATTTCAGTTACCTTACACAACTTATATAAAACATCTTTAAAAGCAGATGTCTGCATTTCTCTTTTCTTGCATGGTAAGAGACAAAAGAGAAGGCTTTCTTAATATGAAAATTAAACTTGCTTCCAACAACTTACTTCATCAATGAAAATATGCGTGAACTGAGTTAGGCTCTTGGCAGAAACTATCCTCTGAAGAAGAACTCCAGTTGTCATATACAGCAACCTCGTCTCCTTGGTCGAAACATTCTCTGAACTTAACTAACAACAGTAAGAAAAACACTTACTAGCTGGAAACAGGTATTTAATGTAGTTACAGAAACACGCATCTGAAAGAACTCCAAAACGAAACACGTAAACCCACCAAATTATTTACTCAAACTTGCACAAGTCTCTGTACAGAAGTGTTCTTACCAGAACCAATTAACTGGTTTTTCTTTGGGGTAAATTTTTAAAAAATTTAAAACTCTGAAGTTTTATGAAGTATCAAAATTCCTTGCTGGGGACTTTAGACAGAGAAATCTTCAAAGACTTCTAAAGGTACAACCATGCACAATTCTTCCACTGATATAAAGAGCAAGAAAAACATTTTGCCAAAATGTAGCTGCTTACAGGACAGGAAAAGGGAAGAGGTTTAAGTTATCACCAAGACCAGGCAACTTATTCCTGAGCGGGAAGTTCTACAACCCCATGTTGAAGAGCAGGTTTTTGAATTCTAGAGTACTTCTGTAATTTTAGCTCTCTCAGGTGCAACCTACCCAGGGCAGGAAGAGCTGTGACCATCTCTAATGTGCAGCTTTACACCAGCCTAGCAGACACATCTGTGCTCCACCACTCCCCTCTGTTTCTACTCAGCTCACACAAGTGCTGGTGAAACAAGCACAGCACATCCACACACACTGTCCTGAAGACAGTCTGGAAGCACCACTTTATGTCTTTGACACTCACTAGCCTAATGACTCAATTTAGCAATTTTATGACAAATTAATTCAAGGCATTAAAAATCAAAAAAAAAGGCTTTATATAGAAACTACTTTGAAAAAAACATTATACATAACTGTCCTGGTTTTGGCTGGGATAGAGTTAATTTCTTCTTAGTAGCTGGTACAGTGCTGTGGTTTTGGGTTAGTAGGAGAATAAAGTTGATAACACACTGGTGTTTTGGTTATTGCTGTCGTGTATGAGATGTGGCACAGAAGAAAGCAGATAGGGGATTACAGATGAAGCAGAAGCCTGACACTGAAGAGCCCATGCTATGAACACTTGTCACAGTCAGTTAAAAATCAAACCCCCCACACCTAAAAACTGTACAAAATCAGATTTAAGGGTAACAAAGAACACCTAACACACATAAATGGCACCACATGTAGAATATCAGGAAGTAACCTGAAGCTGCAGACCTATGAAGAAAAAGAAAGCTCTAAATGCATGTTAGCAAACATATACATATTACCCTAAGTGGAAGAAAGAAGGAAGAAACGAGAAAAAACAGCATGAAGCAGAGAGGAAGAAAAACCCAGCAAATATTCCTCCCAGCAACGGGCTCCAGAAGCAGACAACTCTTCAGGAACATCCCTCCCACTGTCAACACCAGTGTGAACACACTGGCCTGAGGAACCAGAGCAGCTCATCCAGAGACAGCTGTTGCCCAGCTAACAATGAAAACACCATCACATTAGTGTGGGTACTGACAAGGAGCTGATCAAAGCACCAGGACCTGTGACAAAAGAGCAAAGTGGTACCAAGTTCATAAACAGAGGGACAGACCTGAGCTTGAAGCCAAGTTAAACAAAGCAAGAGGAGGAGACAGATTTAAAAGAAAAAACTAGTTTGGGTTTTTCACACGTTAAAAAGGAACAACAGGATGTTCACAAAACAACCTGGTCATAAATGCATGAAAGTTTTGACAGAGCTAACAGGTAAATGTAGTGAAGTCAAACAGATAAAATGTGTTACTCAAGGATTTTAAAAGAAAAATGACAGAATATAGCTCTCCTGCAACAATTCCAGTGATTAATAATGTAGATGTGTCCAATGCAGACAAATATTTCTGTTGGGAGTGCCACCAGGATCTATCTCTGTTCAAATTTACAAGTTGATTTAATTACAAGCATTTAGCAGGAGACAGACAAAAAATAGCAATTCCACTTTAAAAGCAGATTCTCTAATCTTTCTTCAGTATGCTAGATAGGCTTACAAGCAATCAGCAAAGAATACACCGTGCTTTTTAGTGCATTTGAAAACACAATTTGAAGTTTTCTCATACCTGGTATCCTACAAATCCACCTAGTGCCCATGATCGCTCCTTGCTAATCCACCTGGCAAGGCTGCTGGCACTGATTTTCCGAGGCTGGGTAACAGCAATGTTGCAGGGCATAGACTGGTTCATGCAATAATCCAAAATATATTGTGGAATCTGTGTGCTCTTTCCACTGCCGGTCGCTCCTTCTACAATCACAACTGAATTGTTTTGTATCAGAGACACGATCTGAAACAATTTTTCAAGAAAACTCCTAAGTCAATAAAACAACTCAAAACAGGTTTCAAACAGATTTGAAATATCGACAGCTTCCAGGCCACAAAGCAACTTTCTCTAAAACACTGTGTCATCTTTTCTATCATCTTGTAGGCATCTGGAGATAACTGGAATCCTAAAACATATTAGAAGGTCACATAAAGGAATATGGGCATACACTCATGTACGTATTTTACATGAATACCTATAAACAGAAAGTTTAACAGCAATGTTTCTTCCTCTAAGAAATCTTATGCAATGGTTTTGTAAAAACGCAAAAGTTTTTCACAGTGTTTAAAACAGGACCAGAATTTTTCTTTTAAAAACCAATAACAAAAACAGCAACAAAAACAACAACAAAAAACAAACAAACTAAAAAAGAAAACAAAAAAACCCCACCCCAAAGTCACAACGAAACATTATTTTCAGCTTTATTCCATGAGAGAAAGCACACTGACATTACCTCTTCCCTGTGTTTGGCTGTAGGCATATCCAAATATTTAAACTTACTTATTGGTATAGAAGTTGAATCACTTAATTCACACTGAGATAATGAAGTACCTAGGCACAAAAATAACCAAGAGTAACTTATTTCAATAGAGAAAGGGAAAGACCAGCAGGAGATTATGATGACAATATTTGGAAACCTAGCTTCTCTAAAATGTGAACTGCATATATTAATAGAATTAATATTTTTTAATCTTAGTAGATTGAAGATATTTTGTGTTTATGCAACTGCTGTTTTACTGGAAGCAACTCTGAAAAACATTCCTTCTATATGTAAACCACCATCAGTGTAAAGGATGTATACAACTCTACATGCTTTTCTCTAAATTTAAAAAACTGGATTTTTGCAGTTTGCATTACAACTGCAAATTCTACCTGTACATGTAAGAATTTTTTACAATACTGAAAAAATATGCCTTATTCATGTACACATTGTTTCCCTTGAAGTCTATTGGATCCACAGTACAAAATAACCTGTACTTTGACAGGAAGACCATTATATTTCTACCACTTGGCAATTAAAATAAATCTGTTAAGCACCATGACGACCTTTCAATGTGATACTACACTCTGCCGTCTCTTGGCAGGAGTTAGTCCCCATTATCACTGGGTAATACAGGATAAAAACCTTTCAGTGCCAGCATGAGTTTCTGCTCAGAGGTCTGCAATTGGTGTGACCATGAAAAACAAAAGAACAGGTCTGGAGGTGTAAAGGGTACCTGTAGAAGGGTAAAGCCTGGACAAGAGTGTGGTAAAGAACAATTTTGCAAGTTACAATTAAACAATTTAGCTAAAAACCCACAGCATAATGAAATCAAAAGTGGAAATGCTTTCCATTTCAAATGGGTTTCACCAGGTATTACAGTGAAATGGATGCTTACATACAGGTGGTAAAACCTCACACTTCTTTTAATGTCATTATTTCTCTAAGAAATGGAGTAGCGAGACAGACCTGTTATTCTTTTTACAATGTGAATAATTAATTTTTTAAAAAAGCTACAGCCTAAATATCTGACTGCAGTTACAGCTCCCTTTCTTTGGAAAGGTTCTAACAATCTCACACAGCAGTGAAGCAGAAGCAGGCAGAACAGCATCTTAGCTCTGTGCTATACTTCACCGTGTTCCAAGCCCCCAAATCATCTCAAAGTGTCAAGGAATACAAATTAAGTTATTCTAACATTAAAACAAAGCCCCAAAAGCTGGACAGCTCACTATGACAGTTTAATAATGCACTAAAAAACAGAGTTCTCCTAAAGCCACATTCTGCAACAGGAAAAATTCTTTTACCTGGACTCTGTAATGCAACAGTGAAAGGTGATCACTGCACAAGGATCTACTTAGCACTACTAAACACAAACAAAACCAGAATTTGATAGCAGCATCCCTTCAGAATATTAACTGTCCTTTTTAAAATACTTTTGGTCAAGTTTCTAAATATATTCCCCAGAAAAATTCATATATATAGCATTCTGCCACAGCAACACTGTACAAAGGCTGAGTGGCTTCCCTCTGGCACAAACATGTCACAACTGAGACATCCATAGCTGTGTGTGATTTGACCAACGCTGGAAGAAACCTCAAGCTGCTAGGGAACAGATCCTAGTGTGAGCAGATTCCTGCTACAGCAACATGACCTTCCCACCTCTATCAGGTTTTCAAAGAAACAACTGCAATTTCAAAAAGTTAAAAGAAGAAAGCAGCAATTTTTTAACAGTGCTTAAAAATAAGGAGTGAGGCACAAAAAATTTAAATGGTAGGATTCATACAATAACCCTCTGTAACTACGTAATGACTTCTTTCTGAAGTGCAAAGCTCTAGTCTGGACAGTTCAGAATCTCAAACTTGGAAAAAAAATATTTTCTACAAGATGGTTAAAGCAGCAACACACACCCAGCTCTGGAGGGTTTCTCTCTGCACAATAGCCTACAACCTCACTGAATCAAAAGTGTGTAAAGCCTGGAAGAGCCAGCACCAAATGTGAAGCGAGCCTGGTGGGCCCGCGAAGAACTACTAATGCTCTACTTGTTTTGGGTAACAGTTATGACAAAGAATTTTCTTCTGCATTTATTTAATCACTTCCTTTTCACAGCAGTATAATTTCTACCATGTTCTGCAGAAGCAGAACTCTAAATGCAGTTCCCTGATGATGTTTCCCCAACACAGAAGCAGATCAGGCATTTGTTTGTCCTCTCAGTATAAAAGCATATGCTCTTTCAAAGAAATTGGAAAGCACAAGATTTAAACTCAATAGAATTTCATCAAATAACAAGGCACACGCAGTACAAACACAAGCAGTTTCAGTAACTGCAAGATTTAAAACAGGCTATCAATTCGCACAGAAAATACTGCCTGTAGTTAGAACAGCAACTCTGAGAGAATGAAGCTACAAAAGGGGTACCAATTCAGAACCTTCAGAGAAAATCAGTTTCTCATTTCCATGTTGTGAAGGTTATTTCTTGACTACATTTGTATTCAACACAGCTCGACTCATAGGTCCTGGTCTAGATAAATCCTTGATCATTTATGACAATTCTCATGTTTCTGAGGAGAACATATACTTCCAAGATCAATATAGCTGATAGTTACAAATACATCTTGAAGCTTTTGAAATCTGAATGATGAGCATACTACATTAGAGAAAAGCAGTCTCAAACATGGAACAACATACACATAAACTCTAAAACTAGCAGTACAATTCTTATGCTCACTTACTGAGCTTTTTTATTCTACTGTCCTAACACAGTATTTCTGAGTCTATCTGTAAGTCAAAGCTAATAGCAGAAAGAACCAGGATTTTCTGAAGTTTTTATGTTATTCTACATCTAGGTGGGATTTGGCAGCTCCGTCTCAGAACGCCGTAGGAATGTTCCGGCCCTGTCACTATCCAGTTTGCTTAGAGTCTGCCACTGGAACACACACTGCTGGGAGCAGGGCACTGATGAGAGCAGGCAGGCATCAACACTGCACAGAACAGCTCCTGAAGCAACTGAGACTCCAGACAATGACACAGACAAAGAACAGAATAGGGAGAAGGGGGGCAAGAGACTGAAGAAAATCTCTAATAGATTAATAATAAGAGATTATGTAATATGCCAATACTTCAGCGGTTTTCTAAGGTTCTTTGCTAACTAGATGCTGTTTCATTAAGTTACAACTGGAAGGTGAGAATAAGTATTAGAAGGTATACACTTCAAGGACAAATATTTTAGGGTAGACCAAGAGAAAATAGGTATTTATAAAATAAAGTACCAGGATGACTACAAAGAAGTATTTCCTAAAACGCCTAAGTTATAATCCTGTTTCTTTTATAGAAGGAACACCGCTAGCATCAGTCCCATCCAAAGTCATGCAGGCCACTAGTCCTGCTTAAGTTGCTAGTCTATTTTAGACAGAATTCTGATTTAATAGGTAAAAGGCATTGAATGAGCTATAGTATTTCCTTGCATTAATCAATACCACTGTATTATTAAAGAAGCACCTACAGAACTTAATCAACTTGTTGCTGTCTCTCCTTAGCTAGTAAAGCACATGAAGTACTAGGGAACACCACATTCCTGAATTACAACATTGGAAGCTCCTTCCAGTCTCTTTATTCCCCCATTTCCACCTTTTAATACCTCCTCTCCGACAGATTTTATGTAATGTCAAGGGAACAAGAGACAGTATTTTGTGGTTAGGACAGAAGATGAGGTGCACTGCAAATGGTGAACTGGACAAGGGCCCCTACTGCGTCTCAGATGAGGACAGACCCCGCAAGTGGCCTCATCAGCCTGAGTTCCAGAGGCCACAGAATTTACAGATGCACTGAAGGACAGTAATTTCTAGAAAATTTCTCAATTTGTCACATTTTGGTACGCCAGCAAGGTATACAGAAAGTACTAAGAGAATGACACACAGAACAGATAAAACATAAATGTCCTTTTCTCAGGAAATCAGCTACATTAACAAATTTGGAAATTAAGAGGCACCATAAGAGTTTGAAGCTGAGCTGCCCTGACAAGTGAGTCAGCCTCACAGTGCTTTTACCAGAGCTCCTAGGAAAGAAGTGCAGCCAAATTTCTCTCTAAAGGCAGCTCAAAGCAACAATCAAGTACACAGAGAAACATGAATAGAAAACAGGAAAACAGAACAAAGGCATGAATCTAATGAGTGGTATCTTTTCCTTATAGCTTTATTTCAATCACATACCTACATTTACCAATACAACAAGCCAGATGTGTGCACATTTATCTGTGCAACAGCATTATACATTGTGGTTTCCAGTGAATGAGGTGTTTACTTTTTAATACCATGCTTTATATGCAACAAGCTAATGCAGCTACATCATTAAACTAACAAATATATTCATAGTTTTGTTTAGAGAAGGAGATAGGACAACAGAGAGAAAAAGGACAGGTACATCTGAGTTTATAATAGGAACTAAATAATTTTATTTCCTTTTTTACCTGGTTTATAGACAGGCTGATCATTTCCAGCTCCATTCAGCTCTTCTTCCTCTGCTTGTCCGTATTTTTTAGCATATTTAGTTCCAACGCTCTTTGAGATAGGCAGTCTGAAGAGGAAAGAAATAATAAATCAATAAATGCTTCCTAATCCAAGTCTTTGGTATCTCTGAAATAACAGCATTATACAGGACGTTCTCCATGTCATGCAAGACCCACTTCAATGAACAAACTTCAGAAAAAAAATTAGGTCTATGCACTTAGATACTAAGCTGAAGAAAACGCCCCATTAAATCTTTTTGTTTAGCCTCAAAAAGACTGAGCTCCCAAAATATCACCCTTTAAGTCTTCAATACCTACGAATTTCTCTTCTAATAGAAGACTACAATTTCTTCTGAACAAACATGAAATAGCTGTTTCATCAGTTCTTGACACATACCATTAGGAAAATACATGTAATTCTTGCATGATTCCCTGCGGACAGGGGAAGTAGACAGGAGGAAACACAATCATCTCACAGCTTTAAAGAATAAAATTTTGACTTGAAGCCAAGAAATTATGGTGGTCAGGGAAAAAAAATTAACACAAGCACCTGATCCTTGAATTACACACAAGAAATGTTAATCATCATATAAATCTAATGAAATTAGGTTTTTAGAAGTCTCTTCTACAGAAACAGCGTGAAGAAATCCACATGAAATTCACCAGAAAATGAAGTATCATGTAAACAATGATTGATTGTAGGGTTATTAAATCACAGATGAACTTCAACATAGAAGACTTTTGAACACATCAAAAGTGGTTTTTTTTAAACAAAATACAGACTGGGGGTTGAAACTACAGTTTTGCATATTAATTTAAACTGGGCCCTGTGCAAGCCTTTCCTATGCAGCAATTCACTAAGGCACAGCAAATCCGTTTCTGTGTTTTATGAAAGGATAGTGCCTTCCAAGTTTTTATTTCTTGATCCAAAATATAGGCAACACTGACTCCAAAAATAACGACACTGAAAGCTACAGGAGATTTTTAACACGGCACTATGTCACACAGCCCTCAACAGGGGGAAATTCCCAAGCACCCACCTTCTCTGCCAAGGCAAACTGTGCTTGGCTCTGCTACAGACAATTCACTCAGCCCAGCTCAGAACAGAACACTAAGTACTCATCACCTCCTGCTGCCAACAAAGGAGGAAATAGCTTCTGATCCAATTTTAACAATATTTTGGGTATAGAGCTAGAGCAATTTCCCCCAGACCCCAAGTATTTCTTAACACGAGATGAAGCAGGGTTGCACCCATGTGCACGACAGCTACATGAGCAACAGCTCCCTACTTCCAACACTTGCATATCTCAAACTCTTCTGAAACACTCAAGAGGTCTGAATCTGAGACAATATATAGAAAAATTCATACACAGGACGTCAGACTGCTTGCAACGTAAGTTATTCCACTGAGTGTATATTAAACACAAATAAAATCCAAAAATTCAATGACAGTATCAAAGTCAAGCATTCAGTAGCTGAAAATACCATAACGAAGCTTGACTGCACAATCTCACTTGAGCAGCATTGTATGCACATACTGCACAGATTTTACTGATATAACCAATTATTTTTTCACTCCCATAAACCTGCAGCCTCACTGAGTGCACTGGACACACATCTTCTGAAAATAAAACCTGGTTATGCAGTAAATGTAACTTGTACTTAGGTTCTCCACGAGAAGGAAAGCCATCCAGTGCAGGCAGTCAGTGCTGTCACAGAGGAGCAGGTATTGACTGACTGTCAGAAACCTGAGCAACAGCAAGCACATCACTGCAACAGAAAACTCCCACTGAGGGGCTGAGGCTGGGAAAGGTGGGACTGGGCACCGTGCTTGCAGTTAAGGCCTTGCAGATGCATCGGTATTAAGCAGTAGCTGAAATCAGTTAAGGAACAGTAATAACTAAATAAATAAACAATTAAATTTATAATTAATTATATCTCCTGAAANATCTGAATATTTTATTTCAAGAATTAGGTTTTCTGTCTTCAGAAAACAGCACACAGTAAATAAACCTCAGGCTACACAATGAATAAACAAGATATTTAATAGCCAGTCATTAGAAATGAACATTGTGCACTTGACGTACCAAAGCAGGCTCCAGTCTTGAGGAAAATCATATGCAACTGGAAAATGACATATGGGAATACGAAATGAACAAATAAGCTTTGCTATATCATTTATTGATGTTTTAATGCTGTACTTTTCAGAATTAATAAAATTAAAAGCTTACAGAATAATGGGGGGTTTTAAGCAAAATGGAAAGAAATCCCTATGAAGGCCTCTGGAGCTCTCCTAAATCACCAGAATGATATAATCCTTCTAAGTAATTATTAATATGCCATCAGTGGGAGGTATCATCCCATATACCTGGAGAAAGAAATTTCCCTTAGGTAGAAATCTAATGTTTCAACAAAATTTGCTGACAGCAAAAGAATAACAAGATTCAGAAATTCAAATTCATTCCAGGCTAGAAAAGGGCTATGCTAATGATGAACTTTTCTGGATTCTACTTATGAATCACCTGTCTGTTCCATACACCAGTTATTTCTTCCCCATTTCTATTCCTCCTGACAGTGAAAACCCATCTTTGGTACACCTGCCATGGTACAGCATATATTCCTTAGGCTTTCCAGGTTCCAGCCTTTTCAGCTGCACGTACAAAACAGACAAAATTCTACCAAATTAAGAAGCAGGAAAAAGCATTTTTGTGACTAACACAATCACTGAAATTTCAAGTCACCAACTGAAGGGAACACAGGAGATTTTAAATATTCTGGTTTTTCTTCCTTGCCCCTCATTTTAAAAAGTAGGTGAATTTGATCTTATGCATATTAAGGGCATATTCCATCCTCTAAAGCAGACAGATTTCTGTGGCTGAACCTGCAGATAGATATATGACATTCTGTTCACCCCAAATGGACAAAGGCAGACAAAGTTATAAAGCACTGAGAACACAATCAATCAGTGACTTCACTCAACAAGTAACTCTTGCTACATCCTCAGATCTACCCATGAAGGTGTGTACATTTCAAGACCTACCAATTTTCAGAAACACCCTCTGAAGTAGCAGACAGAACTTTGAGCCTGACAAGCAGTGGCCTACAGGACCCCTTCCATCAAGGCAAAGAGGTTCATTCCTCCGCTTGGAAAAAAATTAACACTGTCTCATGAGGTAACAAGATTCTTTCCTCATTCCATGTCACGTGGTTTAACTGCTATAACACTTTTCTGAAATGTGAGTGGTCTTGGTACACGTGCCCAGTCAAACTAATTTTGAGCATTTGATTGAAACAAGGTATTTTTAAACACAAAATTAAATACAAGCTCCCATTTTAGGGGAATTACTAGAAGGCAAACACAGTTTAACACCAAAAATTGTTGACACATTTGATTGTAAATGCTTTCAAATACACTGAGGGTGCCTTTCTTTAAACCAATTCAGCTAGAGCAAGGTCTTTCTTTTTTTCAAGCTATAGAATGACCTCTAATAAGTCAACAAGGCCATAACAGAGTATACTGTAATATACAAATAATTGTATTTGAGCCCTCAAAATAATAAGCAAAGCATTTTTGCATACATTCAAGTTACCAAAAATAGAATCAACTGCCCAATCTCAACCATAACCGTGACAGGTAATTTGTTTGGCCCTTTCCAATGACATACATTAACTACAATGCCAATGCCTACACTGAACACAGTTAATGCTTCTGGAAGAAATGCTTAAAAAAAGCTTTATTAAACTAACAGATACATGTAATCTTATTCCCTGAACCAAATAAAATAAACATTGCTCACGCAGCACACCTGACCGTATGAAGAAAATATCCAAGCATGCAATGAAATTCCAAGGATTAAGATGCTTGCTTATCCAATTTCAAAAAAATTTCGATTAACCACTTAATTTTTGGCTCCTATTCAAGGCCATATAACTTCTATGACATGTCCATCTTAGGGACAAAACTGAAACATCAAAGTCTTCTGGGATTGTGTTTTTAAAAATTCTTATACACGTACTTTCTACTTATTTATGTTCTGCCTCATTTAACAGAAAAAATCCTGTGCACATGGGACTAGAAGTTGAACATAAAACTAGTGTCACCCATTTCACAGATGACAAGAGAAGGACTGCCTCAAGTCATGGCTTCTGTCACGCACACGAACTGTCCACCTATTTACAGATCCTTGGGGAGGGGGGAAATCACTTGAAAAAAACACTTAGCCTTGTAACATACAGAGCAGTATTTTGCCGTACAATTTTAGTAAGATATATACAGTAGACTGTTTCAAAGCTTCTCTTCTGAAACTAAAGTAATGTGACACTTTACATAACCGAGCATTTGCCATGACAGTAAATAACCTTCCACTGGGTTTACTGAAGGACAGACTAAAAATTACTTTCCTTTTAACTAGGAGTTGGCTTTCTATACAAAAGATTGGTCCTACCTGCAGAAATACACTAACTTCAATGAAATCACATACTGTCATTCAAAAGCCATGTTTCAACCACAAAAACAGACTATTACTAGAATACAGAATAAATGTAACCTATTAAAAACTAAAACACAGATTTCACAAAGTCACTACATATTATTTCAAGAACCTAAGAAATCAGTGAGGTGCGTGCTTTTTTTCCAGTAAGAGAGCTGTTCTAAAATGTAATTTGCTAGATTTAGTGATAAAGTCTTCATACATAAGCATTTTAAAAAGCTTGCACAGCTCTTATTCACAGGTGTAATTCAGACTGCCTATTTTAAAACCTTAACTAGCTGGGGAGTAGGGGGAAAGAGGGAGAGAGAGCACTAAAACAACTTAGTGGAATCCTGAACAACTCAAATGCAAATGTTCAGAATTGGATAGACTACGGAAACTCAACAACTCAAAAATATTTCACGTATGTCAAACTAATAACTCTGCACCTTATCCACAGTTAAAATCCAAGAAACATAACAAGCACAAATGCCAGGATGAAACAGCCCAAATCCTCAAATTTACTGTCGTCTGCTCTGGGATTTTATGTCAGCGGGATGAACTGCTGGGCTTCAAAGAACTGGACTCTTCTAGGAGATGGGCTGCTGATGAGCTTCTCTTTCTGCATTTCATTACCAACTTGGTAAAATCCAGATTAAATAAATCTCTGAGAAAAATAAAATCCAAGTAAGAGACTGCTCTGAATTAAGAAGAATGCTCCTGAAGATTAGTATTAAAAGCAGAATAGCCTCAATTTCAAATTGATGCCTGTAACTCCCCTGCCTATTAGTGAAGTGTCATCAGCACCAGAGACATTAATGCTACACAGTCCAACTGGAAGAAATTAGCTTCAAACATGTCCTGGTTTTACTCATCTCAGCACCAGAAGTGCAATGATAGCTTACACAAACTTCTGTCAGTTAACACCATTAAAAGAAAATTATTCTGATGTTCACTGTCACAGCAAACGACCAAACACGGAGTCTTACCAAGAGGCCTCTTGTGTAGGCTTATGGCAAATTATGCTCGTAACTGTTAAAAAAACAAAAGCAGTAGTCAAATGCTGTCTGAAGTGATCAGAGGAGGTAGACTCACCATCTGTCTGCAGCCCAAAACAGCCAGAGCGAGTTGTTATGTCAAATCAAAAGAAACATACTACAAAGTTGATTAAACCCAAAGAGTGGCACTGCATTTATAAATGCAAGGAAACCATCCAAACTGCTAGCTATGGGTAAGTTCTATTATGAAATCTCTTTCTGCTCAGATGATGGGAGCACTGGTAACCTTTGTAACTGTTCTGGAGCTGGTTGGGATAGGGTTATTTTCTTCATAGCAGCTCTATGGTGCTTTGTTTTAAAATTGTGACTAAATCAGCACTTCTGAAAACAAATGTCTTAGTTACTGCTGAAGAGCATTTGCACAGCATCAAGGACCTCACTGTTTCTCACACTGTACCTTTCCCTGCCCCATAAATAAGCTGGAGGGTGCACAAGGGTTTGGGAGCAGGCATAACCAGGAAGGCAACACAAACCAACCAGAGGGCGTGTAGCATCAGGCCCGCCAACAAAAAGGGAAAAGAGCAGGGTTTCAGTTCAGTTTGCCATCTACTGTTCAGAACATTGGTCTGCCCATGAGAGGTGATATGTGGCTGCCCCTGCAAAGTTTTTTTTGTTTTCCTTCTCTCGTGTTCCATTTCTAAAAATAGCTTTTATTTTGAACCCAAGTTGTTGGTTTTTTTCTGTTCCATTACTCATCCCTTATTCCACAGAGGGGGAACAGAGGGTAAGTGAGGGGCTGTGTGGTGCTTAGGTGTCTACTGGGCTTAACCCTCAAAAATCACCAGCCCTTCACAGAAAATCTACGGCAGCAAATCACAGTATATGATTATTAGCAACACAGAGTAAGAAAGGATTATGAACATCTAACACTACACCCATGTGTTGAAATGTTAGCTAGGTAGCAATGGTTATGACCTGCTATCAGCACTTTTGGTCAAGTAAGAATTAGGATAATCGTTTCTCAGTGTCACACCGAGTCTCATACATAAAGAGCTGTATTTCTTGACCCTTTCAACTACAGGAGTCAACAGGATCTCAGATGGTACAGATGCTATAAAATTTTCCAAAGAAAAGAACAAGAAGCTTCTTCGCCAACTATTCTCACCATTTATCATGCCTGGATGCTCGCATCAGTGTAATATTTGGTTAAATGGAGCTGGTTTTGAGCAAACTGCTGTTCAGCACCAACTTCTCAAACTGGCTTTGTCAAAAAAGAAAAAGTGTGTTGTCCAACAGCACGCCCCATCAGCACAAATAAGTACTGAGTTCATAGACCTTAAAGACAGGCACAGTAGCAACCCCAGGTTTAACTAGACTGCCTTATTTATTACAGGACCCGGTTGTCAGTTTAGGAACTTTGTGTATGTGATGTTGAGGCGCATGTCTTTCGACTAAAGTCTTCTTGCTGTACTCAGAGCTGACTTTAATTTGCAGCTTTTTTCTCCCAGAATACCATAGAAGCAATAGCTGTTCATAAGAAAACACAGCACTTGGAAAAACAGCTGATCCCCAGAGAACATTTATTCTTTGTGAGAGTACCAGATTTTGCAAGCATGATAAGCCTGTTTCAGGAATATGCCTTCTGCATTATTACAGTAAGTTATTCATTACTGTACTGTTGAAAGGTCATATTCAGAATGTACAACTTATTTAATCACAAATCATGCAAATATTTAAGTTTCCTGTGTTGAAAGCATTATTTTACTTAGTGTTTTGTGGTTTTTTTTAAAAAAAGCTTTCAAGATATTTCAAAAAGCAGCAGACAGGGTAAAATAAACATCTTGTGCCATCTCTTCTTTGCCAAGAAACATTATCATGCCATAAACAGCCACATCTTCTCAAAGTAAATTGTGTTGTTAATCATGATGATTTTCAAGTACGAATTCACTCTAATGCTAACGTCCTGCCAACATTCACAAAACCACCCCACTGTTACTCTTAACACACTCCTTTGGAATTATGCCTTGTTATTGCACCAAAGAAACCAAAATCCAGGCATACTGAGCACCCTCAAAACATGCATTCTCTATACCCCTGTGGTAAATTTCAATTATTTAAATCTGTATATTGTCTGTTGTACTCAAGTCGTAAGTGTACATAAATAGCTTTACTCCGTAGCTATGCTAGGCCTTCAACATAAAACTTGACAAGGAGAGACTCAGAAGTTTTAACTTAAATTTAAAAGCAAGCAGTATTTCTAAGTTACATCTTAATTGTCAAGTTCCCCCTTACATCTGTGATTTCAAACAGGAAGAGAAAAAAGAGGAATTACTTGAACAGATGAGATTTTGAGTACCAGATATTTTCAGGTTAATAGAGTCACGGACCATACCTGCACTCCTTCACACCAAACCACCCACACGGCAGAACGAAACCACTTTGAAAATGAGGGTTCTCCCAACAATGCTGGGTTTGGTTGCAGCTCTTCATACAAACCATACCCAGAACACACCTATGACCATGGGTGCAAACACCACCTTTGCAGGAATTCTTTTAACATGACAGGTACTAATACCACATTGACAATCCTTTCACTTCAGACAAATTAAGAACTAATAACAGACTCCCTAAATATACCTTGGAAAAACAAGGAGTAAATGGACCTGTGTGTAATTTATATTCAGGGTAAAAGAAAGTAACAGAATAAACCCAGCACATGACTACAGGAGCTGTTCTGCACATGCACCAGGGAACGCTCATTATTCTGACTGAGGATGCACAGAGTTGGGCACTAAGACATTATTAACTAAGGTACTAATAAAGTCAAACTCCACAGTGCCTTCAGAGAACAGACCCATGATCAGCCTAAGTCAAGCCAAAACTTCCACCCTGACACAGCACTGCAGATCCACAAGTACATTTAGGGATAGCTGGGTAGAATTTTAACTCTTAAAAAAGCTTCCAGGAGATAACCATGGATAGAAACTGCATAAACTACTGCTCTACTTTGAGATCCAGTTTCCAGTGCCAGCCCCACACGAGCACTCATCTCTTCCTGAATACACATCTGAATTGCATGCAAAAGTAGAAGCAATACATATTTTCAGCTTCAATGCTCTCCTATCAATGGAAAGACAAACACAATCCTCAGGATCCTGCCTTGAATCTTCAATGATGCAACCAAAGTTTAGGTTGAAAAGTAAAAGTTATAGGTTTCTCACTTAATTACTTTGCACACCTTCCAGTAGGCATCTCTAATTTACAAAGATGCTATAATCGTTTTACACTGTACAGCAGTTTACTTGCAGATTGATACAGTGGAAAAAAGTGGTGACATGTTAACTGTGCTGTAAAGGAGGTGGCAAGGAGCATTTTAATTTCATCTGAAAATCTGTCAGGACAGTTCTGTCATCATAAACCTAGCTCCCTTCCTTTTTCATAGTACCACACACAATGCAATGTGAAAACCTTCCAGTTGAAGAGGATTAATACTGACATTTGAATTTTTCCAATGTATAAGTAGTATCAGCTTTAATAACAGCCATACACGTCATCCTTTATGTTGTATGACATCTAGAACAAATTTAGAGAACCTTTGTTCTCCCAACAGTTCAACACACCAACGGAGGGAAAAAAGTAGGAATGAGAACTACTTAAGAGGAGCAAAGACAGCCATTAGAACAAGGGCAAGAAGCAAGGCAGCGTTTCCTATACCATGGCTACTGTTTAGATTAATAGGAAGAGACTGGATAACTGGAACGGAAAATGGCTCCTTCAGCGACCTTTAGTGTGCACAGTGCCATCCCCGAGAATGAACCTTAAAAATGGATATGCTCAAAGTATTCATCAAGGAAAGAGGGAGCAGGCAGCTGACAGCCAGTTCAGAGAGAAGCAATGTCTATGGTAAGACTTACGATTCTGGGCTTTTTAGATCAGTTTGACCTCAATTTGCATCTCCTTATCATTCTATTCCTTTAATTAGATTAACGTGTCTTTCATGGCACACTGTAGGTGTTACAGCCTGGCTTCTTTAAATACATTTGAAATGCTAATTAAAAATGCTAACAGCTATGAACAGTAATGAAAAACCATGAGACTGATGAAATTCATCTGGAAGAAGCATTTAATGTAGCGACAAAATCCTGAGCAACTGTCAAATACCTCTCTTCTGTCAACACTCACTTAACAAAAGCTTTAGATGATCTTTACTAGAGAAAAACTATTCTTAGCTGCTTAAAAATGACAGCAGAACAGCCTGATCCCCCTCTAATGGGAGATAAGTCTTCCAGCATCTCAATGGCCTGAAAGTTTAGTTTGATGATAAAAGCAACATAGTTATTTTTAGCACTCTACAGGCATAAAAATACAGCTCTAAACTGTGACCTACAGCTATGCACAGCCAAGCATCACATCATACGACAGCCTTAACTTTAGCTACAAGCACGTCTGTAGTTGCTTCAGACTATCATTATTCATCTCACTGCCAACAATACATTTGGATGGATTTAGCAACAAGCATTTGAAATTGTTACCATCTTTTTTCAAACTGCTGCCATCGGCAGAACTCAATTCAAAGGTAGGAGATCTTAATGGACTTGGTAGAAAGTATTTGAGAGACCATGTTAGGTTAAATGGATTACTGCTTCTCTCCAGTACAGAGGATGAAAAAGAACCTTAAAAGCAGAAAAACTTAAACTGTCATATTCAGTACAGAAAGTCATTTTTTCTGAGCACAGTTTGAGTAAATGAAAAAAAAAAGAAAGGAAAAAGAGAAAAAACCCCTTGTTTTCTTCCAGCAGTACTAACAATCTGCAAACGGGATATGCTAGAATAAGAGACCTTCAAGCAAACTCACCTGAAACAACACTGATCACAGACAACTGCAAAGGTAATTTATGTTATTTTATTCCAATTTGCATGCTTGTGTGTACACGATTTGTTACAAACTGCAATTTAAAAGTATTCTATCAGATTTCTGTTTCCAGATTATGTGAACAATAATTATAATATTTAAAATAAAAATTGATACTTACTTAAGTTGCAAAACCAGATCTTGCAAAGTTCCAATACTTAACTATTAATGAAATAATTTCATTTTTAAATGTATGTGTAACTTCAAATTTTGGAGGTTTGGGGCTTTGTGTTTTGTTGGGAACGAGCGTTCTTATCTGATTGGGTTTTTTGTGGGGTTTGGGGGCATTCTTTGTTAGCTTGTTTGATGGGGTTTGTGGGGTTTTTTCCTGGTTTTTTGTTTGTGGGTTTTTTTTTTAATAATTTATACTCTCAGGATAAAATATGAAATTTTTCCAAGATGACAGATATACACTTTCAAATGCTGTACATTTCACACAGTATGTTAACTCAGAAAAGAGACAGGAAATATTATAAGGTGTGAGGCTTGTCATATTTCATTATGGCCTGGTGATTTTGTACAGCAAACTATTTTAGGATCATTAATAAAGTTTCATTTAAACATTCAGTTCCTAAGAAGGATGTCTACAGGTAAAAAGAACTAATCAGTTGGACAGACACAAGGAAAATTCTTTTTTTTCCTCTCCCCTCACAGCTTAAAAATGCCACTTTTCGGCTGGATGAAATGGTCAAAAACTGATTCCTACAAACCCACAAGATGTCCTGGATCAGAAGTAGTTACAAAAACCCTGTTGAGGGAGTTGAAATGGCACCTGAAAGAGCGTGAAAGATGGGTGCAAGAGATTGAAAATGAACAGAGAGTCCAGAAAACTGGCGTGGATTACAACTGGCTCAAGAACTACCAAAACCCTCAAGCAACAATTCCAGCTACTGAGCAACGGCAGCTCGAAGTTCTGTGCTCACAAATCCAGCCTTGCCAAACAGGAACTGTTCTCAGCAGGTAATTGTTTTGTATTTCCCCAACTCTGAGCTCTCTATCACAAGTAAGATGTTTCTCTACCTAATCAAAGTTTGCATTTGGCTCTGCTCTTCAAAAGTAGCAATGACCAGAAACTGGAGCGCATTTTTACAGGTGTTTTAGAAATTACATCTTCGCTTTAATATGCTGCACTTGAAGGAAGTTTTAAATCAGGATTTTCCTGGTCTAATCCAAACACAGGAAATCTCATATGACCTTTCGATACTTCCAGTTTTTCCTGTTACTTATCCCTATTACTTATTAAATGGCAACCCAGTAACTAAAAATCAAATCAAAGGACTAATGCAATGCACTATTATGCAGAAATCCAGCCTTACTGTCCACAATACCAGGAAGCTCCTAAAAACTAGAAAATCACTGTAAATTAAAAAAAACCCCAAAACAAAAAAACAGCGCTCCATGCATTTTATGAAGAAAAATTCTCCTATGCCTGCATTTTAAGTACATTTTCTGGGAACTCATAGAAACGACAGAATAAGTCCATTTGCCTTTTAAAGCCCAGAATACACCTAAGGGCAAAGTCAGTTTAAATCAAGTTACCCAGATGGGCCAAAAAAAAAAAAAAAAGCCTACCCAATCACAACCGCTTTCAATCCACAATAGCTGGAGCACATCCAGTGCATTGTTAGAGCCCTTTTCCTCTTACAATCTTCTGGGGGAGGTGAGTGGGGAAATGTGGCAGCAAGGAAAAAATGACACCAGAACGCAGTCATTTCCTCCTCCCCCAGCCCCAAATGACCAGAGAGGAAAGAGGAAAGTTTTCGGTGCCGATGATTAGATTTCAATTTTTGTTTGTTTCCAGATTTCGTGAAGTTTTGGCAGAAAATGATGTTTTACCCTGGGAAATAGTCTACATATTCAAGCAAGTTTTAAAAGATTTTCTTACCACCATTGAGAGAGAAAACCAAGCAGAGCAGCTGGTAGATGCATGGAATACAAATTGCTCTGAACATTTCAGTCCGCACGGCGACAGCTCCAACAAGTCAGACAAAGATGAAATCCCCACAGTTTCAAGTTATGTCGACAAAAACACACAAGGCATGTTTCCCACCTTCTCTCACAGAATCTGGAATCTACCCTATTACTACCCATCAAGTTAAGTTGGTTTGTGTTACTTTCAAA
Source organism: Pachycephala philippinensis (assembly GCA_013397055.1). Taxonomy (NCBI): domain Eukaryota; kingdom Metazoa; phylum Chordata; class Aves; order Passeriformes; genus Pachycephala; species Pachycephala philippinensis. The sequence continues at coordinate 278,730 of VWZT01012012.1, forward strand.
AAGTTATGTAGCCATCTGCATTCCTTTCTTGTAATTGCCATCCAGACACATAGGAGTAAGAACTGCAACATGCTCCCCTTTTTATTCCAAGTTTAGAAATTAAAATCCTTTGTAATGGCTAGTATACAGTAAGTATCAACTCACCTTTTATCTTTATAGTTTCTTAGAGCTGTCGTGTTTGAAGCCATCTTTTAATCAAAAATGTAGATGTTCTGAAAAAAACTCTGAAGCATTTTAATTTTTAGCCATATAGAGCTAGAAGTATTTAAACAACAAGAAAGATTGCTTTCCATATTTTGAAACAGCATCAATCCACAGAGTCTTAGACAAAAACTTCTGGTCTTTCACATAGCTTTTAGGCTCTATGGGAACTTTATACTGTGCAAAAGAAACTGTTTAATATAATATCAGTTATATCAAATAAACTGGTAAATACTTCTTGGAGCTGAATAATTATTTCTTAACTTCAAGAATGAGTTGCATGAAAACACTGACTGAACTTATAACATGCTGCACGTACTATTTCTGTATTCTTTTCTAAACTATACTCTGCACATGCAAGTATGTGAAGGTGGACAGCTAAACAAAACCACTGGATATTTAACAGCATTTAACAACTAGCTCTCTATTCTTGAAAAAATTACTGAATTATTTGATTTGAAATAAGCATTTTTCATTTGACTTATTGGAAGCTGTTCTGAAATCCAAAATCTGCATTAAACTTTTAACATTTTGATCAAATCAGATGGTACTTCTCTAGACCAGCCAAGGAGTCAAAAGATCATTTCCAACACACAAAGTGTTCATTCTCAATTTACATATAATAAAATTTAATGTTTTTCAGCTGCCATTATCTATCACTGTGGGTTCACAAAGTTTTACAAGATTAACCGCATACATAGCAGTCATGGTCACAGCAGGCAATTAGAGCAGAAAATCAATGAAAACATATGCCAGAACTCAGTTGGCTACATTTCCAATTGTGCTCCCATCACTGTATGTAACAAGTTTTTACATGTCTTACATAACCTCTTCTTCTCCGTATTTCCGTTTAATCTGTCTGCCCGATCAGAAAAAATGGGCAAGACTCACATGGCCCAATTCACAAAATGCACCATTTCATAAACAAAACTGCTTCCTCTGGTATTTTCTTCAAACATACTGAAGGAGACTTTCAGATTTCATCAAGCTAGTAACACAACTTCCAGCATCTTATGCTCCACAGCTGTATCTCCCACTCCAGAAAGAACTTATTTAATAATGCAACATAAAAAGGATAAACAAATGGCACAATCTTCTGCTAAACACTCTTGAATCTTTTAAAAAACGCTGTTTAAAAAACCTTTGAAAAGCTTATGATATAGAGAACATCTCATGCAGCAAAGTAAAACATCACATACACAGAAGATAAAACAATGAGAACTCCTACATTCACCTAAAGGAAAAAGTACTGGACAACTACAGCAAAAAATTTCCAACAGGTTTAAAATAATAAAATCTGCAGCTCAATACAGAAAGTAACTAGTCCCTTCACTTCCAATAAACTAAATACACAAAGCTTCACAAGCATGTGCAAACTTGTTATATCTGCACTCAGAGCTCCTGTAAACTCTTTGCCCTCTTCCTGTCAGTTGTCAGTTTGTGGATTAATAACAAAACCCCTGTTCTAAACTTACTCTGCCCTGCTGATGCAGCACCAGGTGTTGGAGATTCTTCTACTGCAGTTCTAATCTAATCCCTGCATAGGGCAGCAATGGATTCAAAGAAAGGTTTTTCCTCAGTGATAAAACTCTCCCAAGTGCTAAATGTCAAGTACCTTTTCTACATGAAGGAGGGTAACAGGTACAGAGTATTTAAAAGGCACTGGCAGAATTAGCATTACTCTGAGAATTAACATCCATAATGCTGGTTTCAGATAGCTTTTAAGGAGTCAAATGTGCAAGATTCCTGAAATAGCAGTTCACATAAGTTTATTTCTTTATTTCTTAAAATGGTATGCTCACAGCTTTCTATTGGAAAATAGGTTCAAAAACTCTAAAAATGCAGCTTCCAAATTTTAGTTCATGGAAAATGGAAAGCCAGTAACATGGAAGATCCACTTACCTTAATGGTTGCCAAAAATGAGTACAGAAAACACACAAAAACAACTCCACAAGATAACCGCAGATACAATTTACTTATTCTATGTAACTTTCACTTCAATTTCACTTTAACATCAGCAAATGCAGTTTTCTCAGTCCAGAAACAAGGACTATCAACTATGCCATATTCTAAAACACAGTTGCTGCATAATAGTTTAAAAATATAGGTAGGCATCACAGCTAATTCAGTGTTAAATCCCTGCATAATGCCAAGCAAATGCACAAAAAGGCTCATCTACTTTTATATGCATGTTTTAACCAGGCTACTGCATCCAGTTCTAGTGTCCACATTTGGGGGGAAAGGAGAAGGAGAAAGCAAAGGAGAACTGCAGAAGGTACAGGAAAAAAATTATCCAAAGGCTGAGAAAATGCCATCCTCTAAAGCCTCACTTTGTCCATTTTTTCAAATACTGAAATGTGGGGTAACTTCATGGAGTACAAGCACTTCCTCCTGACCAAACTGTTATATATTCTCTCTAGTTAAAAAGCAGAGAAACGCAGAGAAAAAGCAACGGTGTAAGAGCAAGAAACCAAACTAAAAATGTTAAACGTATTTTAAAGAAATCTGTTAGATTTACCAGAATATGCTGCCAAGAAAATATGTTCCTCAGCTCACTGGCTGAGACAAGCCATTTTCTAGAATTATGCTTACCCGTAGAATTTGGCTACATCAGACATGGGTAAGATTGCTGGAGGCCAGTCACCACCGCCCTGTGGGAGATCACTGTCCAAGAACTCTACAACTGCTTCTTTAAGTAGTTTTTATTTATGCCCTACACAATTTACACGAGGTGTTCTGAAACTACGTTGTCTCTCACACTGAGCCAGCAGGTATTTCTGAAATAGGCAGGCAGGCAACACAAACCACTCTGGTGACAGAAAGGTGAGTGGCAGTAATTTCAAAGGACAGCAGTGTCTCCCACCTGCACAAGTGTCAAGCAGAGCACACAGCATGCAATGTTTCCAGCCAAATAAATCAGCTTCAAAAAGGTGCTAACTTGGTGAAAGGTACACCTATGAAATGCAGGAAATAAAGGAGAGAATAACCACCTTTTCCACACTTTAACTGTCTTAATGTGAACACAATTGTGTTGATAACGAGGAAGGTCTAAATTTCTTCTCTTTCAGTTGAACATAATCTGAGGAATTAAAGTTAATCAACAAGCTATTTAAGTTTCAAAATTCCAACCACATTCTCTGTGGTTTCTATTTATATTACCTTTCCCTAACAACCTCAGTTACTAATACTGCCATTCCAGAAGTAATTCAGGAAACAAAATAATCTTAAAACCTTGGAAAATGAGGCATCATCGGCAAAGGAAAAGAACGCATTCCACATCTCTTTTTAAGGGAGGCATGAGGCTTTTAGATACCATTAAACAATCTCAGTAACATTTTTGTAAAATATTACACACGCTTGTGTGTGTTAACACACCTGTTATTGCCATTACCAATTTGGCATTAAACCCACACATTCTTACATATAAATTTAGACAAAATTGGTAGGCAGACAAATCTCCATCAGTAATTGTACATCTAGCTTCAAATAAATACAAACAAGCATTTGAAAAATATGAATAACTTTGGTTTTGACTTTCCCAAGAAACCAATGAAGAATTTTGAAGGACATAGACAATTATGCTACAAGCAGCCTCAACAAAAGAGGAGAAATTCTTTTGTTTTCAGCTCTTCGAGCTCTTAAGAAGTCAGAGAATAAAATACAAGCATTTCCTTTCCATCTAACCACTTGAACCTAAACCTCCTATACAGACGTCAAGTTTTGCAAAAACCCTCTAAATATAAGCACATTTCCAGAGCTGTGAAACAGAAATATGCATGGAAACAAAACACACCTAAACCAACACAGCTTCTCATAGAGTTTCCTTCCATTCTGTGGCAGCACACACATGCACCTATCATCTATGCTCAAAGATTTTATAGCTATTGCTAGGAAATTCTGTCCACGCCTACATAAGTAGTCATTTAGGATGCATATCACCTCTGTCCCCCTTGGACATGGGGAAAAAAATTTTAAAAACCAAACCTGTAAAAATAATTTTTTTCCCTACTAACGCCAACTGCCAAACTCACAATCAGGTTATCTGCTAAGACTCATGAGTGGTAAGAAGTATCTGTCCAACCAAAAATAAAGATTCGCCTCTGCATAGGCACAGAAAGCTTGATAAATCTTGTTCATTTCTCCTGTGTACAGGAAATGTACAAAATAGATTTTGCGGCTTAGTGCTCAGCTGGGTTCAAGAATCTCTTTTCAAACACTTCTAAGTACTACAGAAATGTTAATGTCACCTAAATAAAGACTGAGAAGTCACAAACACCTTGTGCGTACTGGGTTGAGGAATCACATTCACAGAAGTAACTTCAAAGAACTTTAAAATTTTGTCTGGTCACTTATGGAAAATTTCAACTACTTGCGCAAAACCCAGTAGCTCTCAGTTAGTGATTCAGAGCTTCGCAATGAAAGATAAAAACTGATAGATATTTGAGGTGCCAGTTTTGTCCTTCACTTGATGCAAAGACAGAAACACTGATAGCCTAAATAGTCTCTGTTGAAATATCAGACTGCCTTATAGTAAGACGTTATGCAAAAAGTTCATTCTTTCTCAGATGCCAATGCACACCTTTTAAGAGAGTTCTTGAAATACAGCAACCTCTACTGCTGTGCATCACACAGGGGAAAAACAAAACCCAAAACACTCACTCTAGAGTGTATGCCCAGCTCATTTTGAAAAATACTTTCCTATATGGAAGTGCATACAAAACACTTTTCTATGGCAACCACAGATACACTACCACACCTGGTCTAAATACCAACATTAGTATGCACTGCCACAGTCCAGGCAGCATCCAGGGGAAAGTATTTTTTGGATTTCAATATCCAGACTCCAGTGAAAACCAAATGTACTGCTGCCATACAAAAACATACATTTCTCTTTACCTGTAAACTCTGCCACCTGCGAGTAATGCACAAGGAGCAACATGTCAATATACCTCTGCCTTGCTTTACTCTGGTAACTTAAATGCCTCAGTTAGGTCACGAGAGCAATGAACTTGTGAATCTCATTTGTCATTCGCCACTGATAAAATTTTAAGTTAATGCACCTGAATCAGAATAAACGGAGTCTAATATAGTTCTACAGTTTTTCAACAGGACTAGGTACAGCTGCACACCAGTGCTAATGCACTTCAGAGAAAGCAAACGCTACACGCAACACATCTAGTGATGATAGAGACAATAGAGCTAATTAACAAATCAGAAAATAACATAAAGTATTAAACGTACAAAAACACATCAACCACAAACCCCACCGGGGGTGTTTGGCTAGAATCCAACAACTGCTCACCTCGGGGCCACGCAGAGCATGGGAGCCAGAGGAGGCTGCCCTGACTCTGGGGAATGCCCGGCACATCCGGGGCCACGGGCACACAGCAGAGAGAAGAGAGGGAGGCCATCGAGAGCAGCAGCCCAGCGCCCCGCACTCACCCCGCAGCCGCCAGTGGTTCCCGTGCGGAGTGGCGGGGAGAAGCGCCAGGGCGGCCGACCCGCGCCTCCTGGCCCGGCAGCTCGACGGCGGTGACGGCCCCGCCGATGGTGAACGAGTCTCGGCTCTGCTCCTCGGTGAGTTTCCGCAGCATGGTGGCGGATGGCGGTGGATGGCGGCGGATGGCGGCAGATCCTGGCGGATGGCGGCTCCCAGCACGCGGTTCCGCGCCGCCGCCCTTCCCGGCACATGGGCGCTTTCCCGCCCTCCGCCCGACCCCACCCCGGCGGGAGCGCTCCCGGCTGGGATCTGCCCTCCCTCCCCGGCCGATTCACCCGTGGCTGCGGGCTGAATTCCACTAAACCGATCCCCAAAACTTATTAAAGCCTTGCTTGGAAAGGCAGGCGATACAGACGCAGACCAGAAGTATAATGGAGGGTCGAACACTAAAGCCTGTCATCCGTATTGGATAAATTTCAAAAGAATAGGAACTAAAATAAACGTGTGTCACTTGCATTTCTATTTCATCCGGTCACCCCCTCTTCTGAAACAAGTGCAAACATCTGTGTGTAATTTGTTAAATCAGATAAATAATGAAAACCAACACAAACACAGGATAGCCCCTTACTTTGTCTAATAGGATTTATCATCTCCACATTGAATACCTGATCCAGTGCAGATATTTGGCTGCTTTAGAACTGTTACTGTCAGGTAAATACAAATCTAGGGTATATGTAGAGAGACAAGGATACCAGAGTCTGTGGTTGCTTAATGTATCAGCCTCAAAATCCTAAATTAAAGAAGGGGATTTTCTTCACAAAAATGTCAAGAGGTTTTGAAAGCTCTGAACGAAGGAGGGGAGGTACATGTAGTATTTCATCAACGTAAGTTATATTCCTATATTAAGTGCAAAAAAACTCCCATGTAAGATCCAAGGAGTCTTGCCCTGTGTGAAAAAGCTCATATGTAGCAAATCTATACACCTGCAGGTTATGTGAATCACTCAGTAGGAAAGTAAATGCAGCCTGTGATCCCACTAAAGCATTTTAACACACACAGAAAAGGTCTGAGCTCTGCTTTCCTTTCACAGCCTCGGGAGGCCTGGGTGGTTATTCCCCCCTGCATCCCACAGAACAATGCCCGAACATAGCTCTGGAGTTCCAGTTACCCTGTCCTTCCCGGCACCTGGAGGAAATAGCCTGCAAGGCACGTAGGTGCCTCAGACTTCCTATGATTGGCCCAGCGGGTGCCTCCCACTCCTCCAGGACAAGCTCTTCCCTAAGGGACACGCTGCATAGACTGTGAGAGGCCCTTCCCGGCATTGTCCTGGCACGGGACACCTGCTGTGCTTGTTCTTGGGAAGCAGGACTGAGGCGAAGATCTGCATTAGAAGAGCGTTGCCAGCAGGTCGAGGGAGGTGATCCTGCCCCTCTGCTCAGCCTTGGGGAGGTGAATGTGAAGTTTTGTGTCCAGTTCTGTGCTCCTCAGTCCTAGAGGGACGTGGAGCTCCTGGAGCAGGTCCAGTGAAGGACAACAGAGAATGACTGGGGGACTGGAACATCTCTCTTATGAGAAAAGGCTGAGAGAGCTGGA
>VWZT01012012.1:286696-304056 GCA_013397055.1 Pachycephala philippinensis
GGGCTGGCACCGCACGGTGCGAGGGCGCTCTGGTCCTCCGCGGCCATAGGGGGCGCTGCAGTCCCCGCTGGCCGCGCGTCCCTTCCCGGCGCACCCCGCGGCGGCACCGGACCCGTCCCCGTTCCCGTCCCCGAGTGTGACCTTCGCCGCTCACCCGTCACGGTGAGTCCGGGCCCGGCGAGCCCCGGCGGGCACCGCTCGGGGGTGTCTCGGGTGGGGGCAGCGCTGGTTCAGGTGTAAAGGGAAGAAGGGAGAAAGGGAATGCGGCCCGCGGCGCTGGAACTTTGCCGTTACCCGCCCACCCGCGTGCAGCGGGTCGGGCCTCGGGCGGGCCGCAGGTGCCCCGGGCTGCGGCGGGTTGTGGCGGGGAGGTCAAGGAGACACCAAATACAGCGTTGTTCCTGGTAGATTTCGGAAAAAAAAATGGAACGACGTCGCGCCAGCGCAGGCCTTGCGGAAAGGTTTCTGCCGGGCTTTCGCACGGTATTAAGTGGAACAGCACTGCTTATTCCCTGTGTTTTGCAGCGGTGGAGAAATCTTGCCTTCCTGTTCTGTTCAGTCTCCTTGTTTGTTAGTGTGTCTTGATATTTTGCTATAGCAGAGTGACTGTAGTCCACTGTTCATCTGAAACTACAAACACTGGAAATTTAAGTGAGCAGTGTCCTTAATGCAGTGTCCTTACGAGGGAGGGAGAAAGGACAAAAGGAACTTTTCCCACGATAATAAATTATTGAAATGACTGTCCATAAACAGAGATAAAGGTGGTTTTGTCTGTAATTATACATGAATTGCGTCAAAGTTGCCTTCATTCGTTAAGAAAAACCTAGATTTTTTCCAATTGTTTTGACACTGGCTGCCCTTGTTCCTCTTCTCTTTGAGGCTTGCCAAACGATGCTTTACATTTAGTAACGGCAGATAAGTAAGTGAGCACTACTTCAGACAAGTTTAACTCTGCTTTTCTTTCCTGGGTCTCTGGTTTACCGTGTACAGCTCACTCTATTGGGTTGTAATAAACCTAAATAGTGACTATTGGGTGAAGTGCTGTGCATAAGACAGTAGAAGATGGGGCATCTCAGTGCAGTGTGGTGCAAATGTGAACTAACATTTATGGGAGTTAGGATAAGCTTTATTTTAAAAGCTCCTATTATTTTCTCTTTGTCTAACAAAGCTGCATGAAAAGGAAAAAAAAAAAGAAACACCGACACTGACAGGCTTCTTGCTCTTGGGGCATATTTTGAAAGTCAAATAGTCATGATAAAGCATGAATTCATTAGCTTAACATCATTTATTTTGCTATTTTGAGTAGAAATTACCATGCTGCGAGGGAGGGAAGATAATTTGGTAGTGCAAGGAAGGAGCCTTTCTGGCTTGTCTGGAATGAGACTTCCTCCTGAGGAAATCTTGAAACAGTAAGAAAAAGCTGTCACTGATAGGCAGAGAGAAGTCTAGCTATTGCTGCTCTGGAAAAGTTCTGTTGACTCATCATTGAACCCTTTCATCAGCTGTAATTTTTTTTTTTTTTTTTGTGTTAGCCCATAAGTTGTAACTTTAACTCTGAATTTTCATTTCTTTGCTTTGGAATAAGTACTTTGGCATGCTTGGGGATTTTTTTTTTAACCTGTAAACTGCTGCTGATACATATCAGGACACTGTGTGTGTATACATAAAGACAGATGTATATATGCGTGTGTGTGTCTGTACGTATGTTAAAAATCCAGCAGGTAAGAATACGACTGCAAAACTTTAAATGACAAAACTTTTTATAATTTTCAGATGGTGCAGGCCATGATTCCGAAGTCATTGAGACCCATGAAATTCTACTTCTCTACCGTGTATCAAGAAATATGGGTTGGTGTAGCAGCAACAGCTTATGCCTACTACAAGATTTCATATGGGGGTAAGTTACACATTATAGTCTTCATTAGCTGTTACCTTATAGATTAGGTTTATAGATGAGAATAACCCTAACAGAAATCAGTCATTGAAGATACCCACCAAATAAGAAATTAACACTCTTACTTAGGGCCAGGTCTTTGCTATAAAGATTTAGATGTTTTAAATGCTCGTTGTAGAAGGTTCCACTAACAAAAATACTCAAATATCAGTGTAACTGTGCCTGCATTATGAAGATTAGGTAATGTAGGAATTGCTTTTTAAAATGCAGATCTAACTTACTTGCTCAAGATTTTGAAAACAAATAGTTTTGAAAAGGTTTTCTCACATGAACTTGTGGAAGTGTATTTTAGGCTGATGGCACCTCAAAATGTGATCTACATCACTGAACATGAGAATTTGTGTTACTTAGTGACATTGGATGACTTTCTCAGAGAAAGAAACAAAATGTCTAATATAAAAATAATAAATTTGAATGGGCCAGGTCCCTTAAAGCAGAAGTGTACAACAGATTATGGAGTCTTAAAGGTCCTGTTTGTCAATTTAGGCTATGCTCAAAAAATCCCAAGTCAAACCCTTTACTGGCTGTCGTGAACCATGAAGTGTTTTAAGTTGTAGGTAAAGTTCCCAGAGAAAGGAGCCCCTTGCTGTGGGAACAGCTGAGAAATACTACCTCAGTATTACTCTAGCTTTGTCCAAATAATGTGTAGCATTCCAAAACTGATACACTGCACTTACAAGCTTAAGTAAACGTAAGTAGTTGAGCTTAATGAGTATTTAATGAGTATTAAGTAAATATGAGTAGTGTAGTTGAGGTAGAGAGGAAGGAAAAAAAGTTTAACTTTTGCTTTACCCTTTTATTTCAGGGAGAGTTCAAAATGGACAGACTATTTCAAATTTGTGTTCAAATTTGTGTTAAAGTTCATGCTACTTTAATTCATGACTTAGACAAATGTCCTGGTGTCAGGTTTTGAGGGCCAAAAATCTTGGATAAATGGCAATTGTATGTTAAGCTTTATTTGGAAGTAAAAATAGTTTTCAATAGCTGGAACCCTTTCTGCACTTTGGGAACAATTCTGCAAATAATAACATGGAGTAAATTAGGATAAATTGGAGGGGACTTCTTGAGCTCACCAAGTCCAAACTAGTCCTTGAAGCTGTTAGATCAAAGTTAGATCAGGTTGCTTATCACCTTATTCGTAATTTAAGTGAGTATTTCCAAGGATGGAGATTGTACAATCTCTTAAAAGTATCTTCATTACGAAGAATTTTATTTTTGGTCACTGTGAATCAGTATTTTAGGTGAACAATTACAATGAGAATGTAAAATACAAAGGAAAATTTTAAAGCAAACATTTCACATCAGTTTACATCTATATATTGTGTGTATATATATCCATATATTATGTAAAATAGTAACATTGCATAGATGTTTCTTTTGTATCATAGTAGAAGTCTTGATGATTATAATTTCTAAGTGCATGGAGTCTCGGTTAATTAAAAACAAACAACTTATAAAAATCAATTTAAAGTTTACAGAGATGTACCATGGAAAGTACATGTTGTACACTTAGAATTTTTGTTTAAGCTAATAATAATAAGCTAATTAAAATTTATCTTCAAAAAGTAAATAGGAAATATATTTTTAACTGTCATTGTTCAGCTTTTTTTTTTTTTCTTTTTTTTTCCAGGCAAAAAATCAGCAGGAAATAGTAAGTATTAGATATCTAATACCTTGGTGTGATTTTTAAATGAGTGCAGTAAAAATTAGCTCAGAATATTTTACATGACATAAGTTTGGGGCTTAAGTTACAGATTTAGCAAATGTTTAAAGACTACTTCAAAATGAGTAATTTTGGTTGTATTGATGATTTTATAACCTAGAAACATCTGTGGATCTGCACATAAATTGTCTTTGGTGTAGGTTTTAGGAGTAGAATGCAAGTTCTATATCTTTTTTAAATAATCGTCACAACCATTTAATGGAATTACTTAAATCACCATGATTTCACAAGTACCTGCTATTGTAGCTGTCAAGAAACTAGAAAGTATAAACTCGTGTTTTGAATTTGTATTTTTGTATGCCTATAAAGTAGTGTTTAGATATTTGTGGACAGTTTCTTCTGACTTCAAACTGGAATTTTTTTTTTCATGAACTGCTTTATCTCAGTTTATTTTTGCACCATGAGAGAGAACCCATTTGCTCAGAGTTGAATTTGTACATGCAAACATTATTTACATTTTCAAATGTGCAATTAGAGAAAATACTGCCTAGTAGACTTAGAATAATAGTGTAAATAAACCTCAGTTATGGAAGAACTGTAACAAAACCAAGGAAGAATGGGTGTTTGACTGTAATAGTACTTCAAAACTTGGAAAAGAGGATTTTTAATACTTGCTAAGGTTACTTACATACACATTCTGAGGTTATTGTTGTATTTGAATAGCCAAATCTTGTGCTCAGATGTAAGTACAGTTGTCAATTCTAGGACCTGCACTACATTCCTGAATTGATTTGCTTTACTGTTTGAACAGTCTAAATCGTGTCTTTGTTTCAGAGTCCTCTGGTTCTGGCCATCATTAAAGATCTGTTCTCTTCTTGGAATATGAATTTGGTGGTTCATCATCTCTACGGCAAATGAAGCAAGTTACAACCACAGGGAAATTAATGCTAGAACTGTACCTGATCCATCTGCTGTAATGGGAAAAAGAATAAATCCATTGAGCAAAAAGTAATTAAAGATGTTGGACAATATATGCTGGACTGCAGTGTTAACCTAATTTTTAGAATAAGCTTCTACAGTTCTTCTAAGTACCATGTTAAACTTTTTCAACAGTACTTTAAAAGGGACCAAATCATTATAACTAAACTTCTTAATAGAATTAGATTCCCTTTTCCCCCCTAATAATAGCTTTTCCAGCTATTTACTTCTAAAATGTCATTTAATAGGATGCCAAGTATGAGGACTTAATTCCCAGCTTTTTGTCAACTTGTGGTGCAGTAATCAAGGGTACCAAAAATTATATTTTCAACCTTATATTTTTTAAAGAATTCTTAGTTCTGCAAGGTTTAAAAGAAAAAGTTACATTGTTATGAAAACACCACGGAAAACATTGACAGATATTTTTTAACAGTGCATTATTCGCAATTATATTTTTTTTCTTCATATTCAGTAGAGCTAAGGAATTATTCTGAAAGGCTTTTCCTTTAGTCACAAATTTTGCAAAGGAATAAGTAATAACATGTCCATATGGTATAAGAAAATTGATGTTACATGGACTTTCATTTGCCATTGGAGCTTACAAAAATCTCAGAATTTAAAGGGAATAATGAAATCATGCGGTGGCAGCAGTTGGTATGAGCACAAATATTTACCTGACTTTTCAAAGAGTTTTCCTTTTTCCTGAAAATGTGGAAGTAATACATGTATTATTAGGATGGGTCGTTAGTGGTTTTTGCAGATAGCTGTTAGAAAGATCTCCACAGCAAGTATATTTTGGAGACTGTAGGAACATCTGCTATCTTATGAAAATCAGCATTCAGAACTATACATACTGAATTCTGTACCAAGGATACATAGTGTGTAAAACCAAAACTGGACTTCATGTCATGTTTTGTTTAAATTTAGCCTAATCTGCCTTTGAGAAGATTAAAAGGCTTAAGTCATTTTAATGACTTAATGCTTACGTACATCTTTTTAACTGCTTCGCTGAAACATCTTAAATCTTTCAGCTTGATTAAAGTTTTGATTTTCAATCTCCTGAATGCAGTATCTGGCCATAGCTTAAATGTGTTGTATTTGAACACTCAGGAACTTGATAATCTTACCTGCTGATGGTAAACACTGTTGCCTTTAATTTCTTCAAAATTTATGCTTAATAGCTGTACCTACTGAATAGAGTAAAATTACCAGTCTTAACTTCTCTGAAAGCTTTTTTTAAAGAAGGCAAGTATAGCATCACTGAATTTGAAAAGGTGACATCTGCCTTTCATGTATTTTTGCCATTTATTCCACCTTCTACCGTTTTCTTTGTTGCACCTTTCCTTGATATGTTTTAGCTGATTCTTAAATAATTTCTATATGGGTTTTTCTGTTTTCTCACCACAGAAGAATGAATGAGAAATCACAAGAACTCACTACTTGATTTTTTTGACATAAAATCAAAAGCATCCGAAAGAAAGGAATGGAGAATAAAAACTAGAAGAAAATGGAACTTAAATGAACCGATATTAGGCCAGTGGTAATTACAGGGTGAGTGAGTTGTGGTACACTTAATAAGCAGTTCAGATTGAAAATTTATGCCAAGTAAGGAGCTATAAGAGCACTTGTAATGCAAATTTATGATCACTAAGTTATAGTTCCTAAGATACCACACATACTTCAAATGACCTGCTTTAGCAATTTTCAATTACAGAGCTCAGGCAAACAGACCAGGAAAAAAACACTAATCACTGCAGGATTTGCTTCACCTTAGCCAGACCATTGGCACTGAGGTACATCAACATGCTCTTCTGATCTCCTGGGTTGGAAGGCAAGAAGAGCTGCTGCTGACCTGCCCTTGGAGCACACTTAACTGCACTTCTAGGTAACCTTAACCTCCTTCAAGTCTTAACACTTCTTTCTATCTGACTTGCTTGGTTTTCTAGTAGGAAAAGAAAGTACATATGGGCAGCAGTGTCTGGGTTATAAAAATGATAGTTTCTACTGAAACAATGCCATATGCAACTGGTTCTTCCATTGGTGCTTCTCTGTCATGAATTTCTATGAAGGGTACAGAATATTCCCTCCTTTGTGATCCTTAACACAAATATCTACAAAAGATAGTGGAAGTAAGACTGGTCTTAATGTTTAAATACATGTTTTGTTTTGGTTTTTTACTTGTAGCATACAGAAGGAGGAAATTTAGTCATTGGCTTGACTCGAAAGCAGAAATCAACACACCCATAACATGTAACACCTGTAGTACTATCTCTATACTTCCTGGTCCTCTATGGTGAAGTAATGTAAAACAAAATAGAGGAAAGCAAACTGAGGCATTGTAAGAGCCGTTTCATATTTACCGTGAGGTGTGGAAAGAGTAATCCAATTTTCATTGCAGCACTAGCACCTGGAGCATAGCCCTAGGTAGATACACATTTCAGAGAGTACCCACCCTTGAAATGAATACTCTTATTTTAGAATATGTGCCTTTTTTCTTTTTTAGTAATTTAGCTAAGGTGATTTCTAAAGCTGACTCGAAAAGATTTTCTTGTTCCAGGTAAGTGTCTATACAGACAATACTCAGCTCCTGAACAGACCCATTTTCTATGCAAATGACTATGTAAGATCAGGACTTTAATCCATGGATATAATACCCATCATGATTCACAACTAAACACTGGTGAGGGATATGCTTACTGCACATTGATGGATCATGTTGCTTCCCTTTAGCTGCTGCCTCTTTATATTGCTGACATTTCTAAAACAGGATTACATTTAAACTTTATGTAGTGAAATAGTTAGGCAACTGCATTCTTAATCTGTTGCCTGTGACAAGGCATCAGCAATGACAAAACCTGTTTACTACCTTTACCATGTTAGTGGAACAACAAACGTCTTTAGGGGTTGAAGAACCTCATCCAATTACTGCAGCACCCTCTTGACTAAGTTTTGTTGTGGCACTGGTAATTGATTCTTTTTTTACTCAATACAGAACATGAAAGCTCAGCAGTAGGAAAGTGTATTAACAATGACAATGCTAATGCAAGATGTCTCTTTACAGTACAAGGACTTCTGTATTTGCCCCTCCATCCTGGGTCTTACTTAGGACTGGGATTTCTCATTTTGGAGCTTGGGGATTTCTCAAACATTTCAAGTGCTGTCCTACAATTAGGAATCTTAGAGTTTCTCCTGCATGCTAATAAAGTATGATAGAATACTCTAGGGGTGCAGCAAAATACAGTCAGAGCCAAGGAAACATTAGTCACAAGGCCCAACCTACTTAACCTCCTTAATGGCTAACTTGGAAAAAACCCAAATGTGTATTCATGTTAATTGGGAGGATGAGTAAAGCTGCAGGAAATGATCCAAAGTAAGTAAAACAGCTGAACTAGTCTTCTGTTTATCTGAATCATGATAGCAATCCACTGTTTGTAGTACAAATGCCAATACAGAGCTGTTATGTGCATGTGTCTTGTACTTTCAGTCCCTAAGGAAGGAACAGTATCAGGTGCTTGTTAGACACAGGTGATTGTGTGTGACATCACCACCAGCTGGCTGAAATGAAACGGAGGAAATCAGTGTGTGAAACCTCTATTGTTCCATTCACGGAAATCTGTAAAATTACTAGGAAGGAAAGAATAGTAAGATGGAGATTCCCTGAGGCATTAAATATGTTAGTTAACAATTCATTAAATGGAGGAACAAGAAGTGACAAGATAGTGCTTGAACGGCAAACTCTTCAAACTATAATTCTATGACCTTTAGCAACTAGCATTTAGCAGCTAGTGTTTTTAAAAACATAAAGCCACATGGCTGATTTGGTAATTTATTAAAAACTCGTAAATAAGACCATCTTGTGTAGTCTACTCTGCTGCTGCAGGCAAAGTACTTGGAAACAATTACTCTCTCCTAACTTAAAATGAACTGACCACCACAAGAATGGATGATTTGGACGTTTTAATTAAATTCTGCTAAGGGTGTTATGATGTGTTTGGTTGTGGTTTAACAGTACGAGTACTCTGGCAGCTACACCAGCTTGTGGAGTTTGCACCCTCACCACGGTGCCTTGCTCCTCACCGTTGTCCTGATACAACTATTTGTGAATTGTATCAGGCAATTTTCATAATTTAAAGTTTTCTCCCCCTCTAACATAACAAAACAAGCACTTGTTAGGGTTTTTTTCCATTTTAATTTGGACCCATCTGATTTTGTTTACAGCAAAGCTGCTTTATAACTAGATTATAGTACAACAGTTTGGGGAGGGGGGAAGGGGGGTTTGCAGAAAAAGGGTAGAAGAATCAGAATTTCTATCTTCGCAGTCACTCAGCCAAGTTCCCTAAGTCATTGTGTCCCTCATAATAAGGCAGTGCAAGTTTCCTCCTCATCCGCAGCTACGCACATGATCAAAGCACTGTCTCTCCTGGAAGAACTGTCATCAGCATCAACAGTCGGAGCAATAAAAAGAGTGCAGAACTCCACCCTGTATACAAATCAGGAATGACAGCTTGTGCTCCAGCAAAGGCAGAGCCTTGCTTCCTTCCTCTGGGACAGCACATCGCTTTCTTGAGTTTGTATTATCACTTAATTGGAACAAATGAACAAACAAACAGGGAACACGGAGAACCACTGGTTGATGATATCCTAATGCTCAATACTAGCAGGAAGAGTACTTTACGTATAAAGGATAAAATTGGTAGTGGTTCATCAAATTATATTGTTGGTTGTCATCAAATGAAAATATGCTTAATTATGACCTAAAGGATCTTAAAGGAATGTTTTTTAATTGATATGACCTTTAACTTTTATATCTATATCATGACAGTACCTTCAGTGATCTGCTGGGAGAGACAATAGAGATTTCTTCAGAGCTAATGAAGCGTGTTTGCTAGGAAATGATAATGGGGATTATGTGGGTGGTAGAACTAAGAGGAGTATACTGAATGAATCCCATCTGTGGTGACTGCTGCCTACACAGATTTTTTCTGCAGTATTGGTTGTAGTCTTCATTTCTTGTTTTAACCTGTTGTGTTTAGCATGCTTCTGCTAATACTAAGAATTGCTGCAATTAAGGGGGAATTCTTTAGGTATGAAGTAGAAATTGTTGTGAGGTATTTCATATGGAATGCTATGTAAACAAGCAAAATGGCAACAACTAAAGTGAAAAGAAGCAGAGTATTAGGGGAGGAAAAAGGAGGGATTAATAAAGTGAACTAGAATGTGAACAGCCATTTGATAGAGGACCAAGAATACAGGGAGGGAGTGTTATTTGGTTAGACCTCCCCCTTCTTGGGGGGAGGTCTAACCAAAAGCACTTCCACTTTCATAATTAACTGTGTTGTTTATTTTGTCGATACATATATGTCTCAAGCTATGCTTTTTTCAGCACTGTTAATGACTCTTTACTCTTGATGCTTCAGGTATAGCTTTTAATTTAGTGCAGTTGTACAGAGAAATAGCCTTGTTTAAATTCTCTTATACATGAAATTACAATTCTCTCCTTATACTCCTGAAGTTGTATTCCACGTATCACATAGAGCTTGAAAAGAAAATTCTTTTGGTCTTAGTTAGGATCTCTAGACACTTCTTTAAAATAATTAGCTAAAATTTAAATTCTGCATTTCTTTCAGTAAGCTAAGAATTTGAGTCATACCGATTTTAACAAAGGACTTGACTCTTGGTTTAAGTAAACACTGAGACATAACACTGTTCAGCATACTTTGATTTAGGTAATTCCTTTGGAATTAGAAACTAGAAAAGGAATCTTGCAAAAAATATTTTTACTTTGCTTTCAAATTATGTATTCTTATTAATGCTAACTATCACACCTCTTTTTTAAATTTAGGCTAGTAAGTTAAACATGTACTCAGGCCTTTCTAGAAGGAAGAAAGGCAGAAGGCAAGAAAAAAATGTTTCCCATAGGAAATGAAAGAAATAGAAAAAAGATTCCAGTACCTTGTGCTGTAGCTTGTCCATTTACAGAATAGAAATACTGGTTTTGAATTTGAGACATAAGCAGTAGACAAGCCTTTAAAGTAGCATCTAATCATCCCCCAGCAAGTAGGTTATTATTGGGTGTACTCCTCCGTGATGAACACACTCCTTTCCAGCCTTTTAAATATTCTCAGGTTCAGCTGCATATTATGGTATCTTCTTTGAATAAGTCAACCTAAAATAGATTCTAAACACATACCCGTGATACATTTTCTACTGTCACTATTTCTAGAGCTTTTCGCTGAATCATTTTCAATAAGGTTCCATCAATGCCCTACACAATTCATCTGCCTCTACTGTTGACATTCTTCTGTTTATGCAGCTAAGAATTGTAGTAAACCTTGTTGTAGGATCACAGTAGTAAAAATAAAAATTATTCAGAAATGTATTTCTGGAGGATTACAAAACAGGGCACTTGGGAGACAGAATCAACTTGTCTCACGAATGTTCCCTGGACTAGAACATTGTTGCTTTATGTGGAAAAGCAATATTTACAGAAACAGAAGGGATGAACCTTAAGCATCAATAAGGCACAAACCCATTCTTTTCATAACATGCAAAAAACATCATTGCAAATGTTAGATTACATCTGCTGGTCAGATTACCTGAGTGCAGATGCTCTGCTATTAAAATACACTACTAAAATAGTGTTTGTGACTGAAAAAATCAGATTCACAATAAATTGTATACACCTGTATAGGAGACAGCCATGCTCTGACAATTTTTGGTAATCAAAAAGCCCAAAAAGTGATAATTTAAGGTGGTGTTTTTATATATACACATATCTATATCTATATATGTATCTCTATCTATATATGTATATGTGAGAAAGTGCAGAAATGTTTTCCATAGAGATGTATGTTAAATCAGAACCTGTTGCATATCTGCAGTGGTGGTTTATTTAAACAGATTCAATACTCTCTACTGTATTTTCAGAGGAGACTTACCTTGTGTATTGTAATCTGTAAAATCTGTGATGAGTACAAACACAAAAAAAAGTAAAGAATGTTATTTCCAGTAGTGTAGTCTTAATAATGTAGTTGTTTAAATACTATGTATAAACAGGTTAGGGTTTTTTAAAATACACATTTAATTTGGTTTATGATTTTTTTCTCCTACTCTACATGAGCAGTCTTCTGCTCACAGGCATGTTTTCCTCTCTAAGCCTCCTTTGCACATCACTTTGTCAGTAATTGCTAGAAAATACCTTTCAGTATATCCCAGACTTCAGAACTGAGCTGAGGACTTTCCCAGTCTCCCCTCCCAAGCTGCAATCCTTCACCCATTACCAGGTACAACAGCAGGAAGCATAAGCTTCATTACACGATACCCCTTCATGTTTGTTCTTACTAGATCTATTTATTTCAAGAAAGGTAATTAAGAAAAGGACAAATTCTCATAGATGCACATTTCAGATCAGGAATTACTCGGTTTGAATATTGCAGTAATATAAATCAAATATGAAAACAAACCTGCACCTGATACAGCAGTAAATATAAGAAAAGAAAGGAGACTGGTTTCAATTATATTAAATAAGTAGTTGGCCATCTAAAACAAGGGAATGATGTGGTTAAAAGAAAAGTCGAAGACTAACCACCCACCATCTCTGCAATATGAGGGAAAAACTAATAATGTATCACAGAATTCTGCATGAGGCTTTTAGCTGAAAGTATTTGAGATCACTTCATAGAGAAATCATTAAAAACACTTAAGTACTTAACTCACTAAGTCATGATATATTGTTAGTAGAACAATTTTAGTCTTACAGTAACAAATTAAATAGCTGGACTCAAAACATGACCCATCCTTTTACCCCTCACATTAACCAAGGGGTACACTCAAAACCCAGTAGCACATAAGTAAGAGGAGTAACAAATGAAGGATTGACCGTCCCCTTCCTAATTAATGTTTCAACTAATAACCCATCATCTGGCTCATCTAAGATACTTGCACTCATCGTAAGCATATTGAAAATTTTAAGAAGGATTTTTATAGAGAGCCCAAATGGCTATAAAGCCTAAGAGTACAAGCAGAGAGAACCTCTCCCAGGACATTGAAGTTTTTATTTTCTCCACCTCTTTGCATATAGTTATGGCTTTGTTGTTATAGGGGAGCAGATCAAGATTTTCCCTCTCTTAAGAGGATGGCAGGTCATCTGTCCTACAGGACTGTATCTTCTGTAGCTACAATATAAAACAATACCTTTTTGTGTAATAATTTTACAAGAGTGGATAGCAACACAGTCCAAATGAGACCACAGCATTTTCCACTAAGTACGTGCTTTTGCATCATGTGTATTGGATTAAGTGTACAATTTCTGTTATTGTTTAAAGAAATTACCTCTAATCCACCAAAAGCAGGGCTGGAACACATGACATACCAGACACCCAAATCCCAGGAAGCACACACAGCTATGCTACACACACATAATGCTTCACTCCTGCTTTAATTGTTACACTTCTGAGAATGATGCACCGAGTGCTGGGCTATGGAAACTTCAGATCATGAGTCACCTAGTCCAGCATACATTACTTTAGAATATTACAAGGCAGTGATGAAAAAGTATCTTTCTCCTGTTCACGTGTCTTAAATACTGTATACCAAACAGACATCAAAGTGTTTCCTTTAGGTTATTATTTGTAGTTTATTTATCTCTGAACAGGTTTGGTGGGGTTTGAAATGCATTGGCTGTATGTGAATTCAAGCATGGCAGTGTATGACTATTGTTCAGTACGAACACTTTATTGCTGCAGCCTTGGGAAGTCAGCTTGATTCTGGAATGAAAGGCTACTTAAGGCCACAGTAACAAATTAATATACCTTTCCTTTAAATATACACTCTTACTTTACACTGTATTTCACTAAAGATTTTAGGCTCCTGGTGCGAAACTCCCCTTCAGACTTCAGGTCTTTTTGTTTGTATCACCTGTCACACAGTACTGCGCTGTAGCCACCACATTAACTGCCTGGCAAGTTAGAAGTACTTCTGTCATTCAGCTTCTTAAATTGCTTACCTACTCGGAGCCAGTTCCTCCTGCATTACAGCAAATGCAAAATAAAATTTTTGAAAGGAGAGTTGTATTCTGTAATAAAGTAATCTACTCATTCATTTAGCAGAGATAGCATTTTCTTTTAATACACACACACAACCCCAGTGCTCCTACCGGTACTCACTTTTAGAGATTTTATTCTGCCAGTTGTGAGGAAGCCCATCTGAACTGTAGCCATCCAAAAGTCTGTTCCCTAATCAGAGCTAGTCATCCAGGCTCCATCTTAAATCAATACAGAGATAGGCACCTTCAAAGACCAAGAGATTTAGATAGCGATATGAGTATCTCGATGTGAATGAATTACCTGCAGAGCTGCCGCTCTCCCCTCCCCATCCCTATTTATCTGTAGAAGCAGCCTCAATGACTGATGGAAATGACACACCTAACTCCTACATTAGTAAAGTTGGATAAGATGGATCCCACCCTAAATGTTTGACCTCTGACACTGTTGCTGGCTATAAATAGCAGTATCTGTTATTTAAAATAATACCACATGAAAAGAAAAAGTGTTACATTAATTCAAAATTATTTTCCTGTGACACCTCCAAAGCGTGAAAACATTTTCCTATGCTCTAGAAAAGCATCTTAACAAGCGAATGCAAAACTGGAGAACACTTGAATCTCAGAAGGTAGGAAAGCTCATTTTCCTCCTTTTGTCTATGCATAGAAAAGAAGTAGGAGAGATTCAGACATACTAGTTCTTAAAATCTTAACAACATCTATATTTGAAAATCTCACTAGAAGATATTTAGAAAACACAAGTAGGATTTGGAATTTCAGCAGGAGTGCTCCTGAAAATTTCATTAGTCTCCCACCTGTATCTTTGGGAATCTCTGCTTGTCCTAAGAATAATAATGGTCAAATAAGAGGCCTGGCAATTTATTAACAGCAGTTAAAACCCCCTTTTCCAATAAACCTAGGTTAAATAAACACCATGTCTTGGTCATTTTTCTCTATCTACCCATAAAGTCCAAGTGTTTTAACAAAACACTAAATGACAATTTATGCATTTCAGTCAAATTTCAGTTTCTTGGTAAATAAGACTTCTGCACATCTCAAAAACTCACCATACCATGACCAATAAGCACTAATTCTTCATTTTTTTAAATATATTGTTAGTTGAATAAATGTCTGTTAAGCTGTAGTGGTTTCAATTTGTAAAGTTGAATAGAATTGCTGGGGGTTTTTAAGAACCAAGCAGAGAAAAAAAGGTATTTGTATAACATGTTTTAATACTTACACCAGCAAATAAGCACAAACCCTTTCCTTTAGAAAGAGGTCAACAAAATTAGAACACCTTTCACAAAGGAAGTGGATTTGGAAGCAAATAATTTGGGTTTAGTACCTCTGGCTTTATCTGCTTCCATAACCAAATTCTCTTCCCTTATCTTAGGCATTCCCCAAATCCTGACTGCTTTCATGCAACCTCAGTTATCCAAGAAAGGCAACTGAAATGTAGATACCACTGGCCCCTTAGGCCAAGCACCATAATTTCGACAAAATTGGACCAGTCACTTGGTATGGAAATGCATGGGCAATGGAGAAAAAAATCTACATTATGATAAGTGACCATTTTTCTGCCCATAGTAAAGAGATTTCTGGTTATAAGTTGGAATACAAAAATTTTATAAAGGCTACTTTGTGTCTTGACTGCTAAGAGAGTGGTTCCCAAAAAGATTTTTCAGTGAGAGAAGTGTTAAATAATTTCCCATGCTGCAGGTAGAATTTTAAGACTTATACTTAGAAAATATTGGTTAATTATTTTTTCTTTCCTCATTTCTATATGAAAATGGAGATGGGAATAGATGAGGCAAGTGGTGTTTTCAAGGGAAGCAGAAACAGGAGTAGGAGCAGACTTGCATATAAAGTACATACTCTACCTTTTGAAGACATTTCCTCCTAGCCCTCAGTATCCAGTCTGTCTGGTTGCTGCACTGGCTGAACCTTCATCTGCCAAAAGCAACACAATGTCGACAAACTTTTATACTACAGGCCATTGTTCCAACAGAGGAGTTGCGTGGAGGAGTGGCTGCATCCCCAGCAATTGTCTGCATCATATTCTCCCACTTTTCATTTTGTAGGCATTCCTGCTGTTGCAGTGGAAAAGTAATAGTGGGGTAATATTTACACTATTTTATTTTTTATTATTATTCACTGAATACAGGGAAAAGTCAGCTATCAAGTATACCTGGAAAAAAAAAATAACCATCATTCAAGAATTGCTGGCAATGAAAATTAACCTGGTTAATGAGAAAGAGTAATTTTTATAGAACAAGTGTGACAAAAGGTGCACAATTCCCTTGTTAAAATTAGAATTTTAGAATTTCTAGTTTGTTAAAACTAGAATTACTATAAGGAGTAAGAGGACAAGTAAATTTCTACTCACTGTTACAATTTTGTTGATTTAAGTTCAATATGAATTTGATGAAGATAAATTACTCCCCCCTATTTTTTAAGATGGATGACTCTGAGCATTTTAGAGCCTGTTTTATTCACGTTAGCCTAGTTGCAGGGTTAATACTCCTCTGAGTAGATCTGAGAGTTCTCTGTGGGGTTTGACGAACCATAGTCTAACCTATTTCCAAAGCTCCATGTGTGAGGTGGAATCACAGGCTACAGGAACCTGAGGATGATACTAGTGTGATTGCCAGCAAGTAGCACTCCAATTAGTACTTGCAAAATAATGTTAAACTGGCAAAGTACTATCTTGTGATGCTAATACATTTTCCTTGTAGGACCATTTCAATAAGAGGCAGAGGCTTTGACCTGTCACAAAGCAGACACCAGAGTCTGCAAATGCACTGAGAAGGATACGCAGTGAAATCTTAAGCATGTATATATTAAGATAATTTGCAGAATTATCTGTTACAGAATCTTACATGAATAGGTTATGCTTACCACACAGGCTCATACATTGAGATTATTATGCTATTATCACTTACCCTGAAAGACTTACACAAACATTATCTAAGCTCCTCAAAAACGTGCCAAGTTAACTTTTTTTTTTCCACTCCTAGTTGAGATCTGTCACGGTGTTCTGCAAATAAAGTAACAAAGACTGGAAACCAGCCATTTTCAGAAACAGTTGGAGCACTGGGTAGGTCCATGTATGCTGTAGATTAGGATTTAAGACTCACAGCAATATGAAATTTGTCTACATTGCATGTGTTGCAGTACTAACATATGGTGATGTTTTGACTTCTAGATGAGCTTGGCTTCTTCCAAGCTGTTAACTTTCATCTTGCTGTTGTAAGTCTATAGAATGAGAGACCAGAAAATGAAGGAAACTGAACCTTACTTTCAAACACGAGACCAGATCTCACGAGTCTGACATCAGGACAAAAATACCTTCCCCTCCTGCTGCTAAGCAGAGTTTTGTACATCAGACAGATTTCACAAGGAAGGGACGGTGGAAGGAGGGTGACGCTACACGTGACGCTATCCAAGGTGTATTTCGTTAGACCAGGACAAGCGGTTGGGAAGCGACCTCACCTCACAGGCACGAGAGACCACCGAGCCCCGTGTTACCGCCCAGCTCGCCCCGCACGCCCAGCGGGTCGCGGGCAGCTACAGCGGCGGGGCCGGGCCGGGTGGAACCTCCCCGCATTCCCCGCATTCCGGGGGCTGAGAGCGCCCGGGGCCGCTGCCCCTTCCTCCACCGCCCGGGCCCGGGGGCAATCAGCCCTGGGCAGCCAGCCCAGAGGAGGCGGCGCCCGCCGGGGCCC